>JAGTTH010000238.1:0-59987 GCA_022606485.1 Agraylea sexmaculata | reverse complement strand
GGGAAGTGAATATATTAATAAAATGTCATATACGCAATTATAATTCAATTATTACAAATTATAAAGATTATTTTTTTTCGGTGAATTAAAATCGAATTATAAAATAAATATATCAGAATTACCTTTACGAGCAGTACTCTCTTTTTTCTAAACATATTCTATTTATCTCTTTTTTTCCAATGGAACTGTGAGCTAAAATTGAAATTGTGAGCGCCCATTGGTATGAATCAATATATAAAATATAAAGATTAAAAAAATGGGTTATTTGCGCACCTGGGTGATTTCTTTTCCACCAATTCTCCCTTCTACAGAGCTTGTTTAGGAGCGACCTGATATTGTTGCATATAAAATGATTGCTTCCCACACCTTACTTAATTTTTTAATTCATTTTAAACATATTAAACCCGAGTAAAAAATAAAAGCTTAGTTTATGTAATCAATTTTTTACACACATTATGGAATCGAAATATAATTTGTCCGTAAAGATCTTGTTTTTTTTTTTCAATAAAAAAATACCTTAAATTATTAGAAATTTAATAAATAAGTATCGGGCTAGATTAGGAATATATTTTACATAAAATAAAATAAGCGATTAGCAATTAAATCTCGCGGTAAATGTTCCAGTGAGCAATTTAATATTTTTTTTAAAACAATTGACTGAAGCTTTCCTGAAAAAATAGATTCTTAGAATACTAATGGTAACAAATCAAGTATATAATAAATTGATTTTTCCTTTATAATGCCCCAACGTGTATGAATTCAATATCGATATGAAGTAGGCTGTGGTAATCTGTGCTCCGTATAAAGGATACAGGGTGTTCAGGAACATTAGTCTAGCGGTGGATGTGAATGCGACAAGGTAACGTCCTGTAAGATATTTATTACAGGTTATGTTCTTACAGTTACCAATTCCAAGCCGACAATAAAAATAAATCTACTGAAAGTCTGTCCCCATACACCAATACTTCCATTCCTTCTACCGCTATTACCCAACTACGATTCTTAAACGATTATCACACTTATCGATTAAACTATACAACGTGTCTTAATTATACCACAAATATCTTAAAGGCAACACAACCATGAAAATTATACACAGTATTACCATACGATATATATTACAATTTATTTATTATGCATTTATTAATAAGAGAAGAGTTTTTATTAGATTCCTATCAATAATTTTACCATAAAACAAGGACAAATCTATATTTATTAAATATATATATTACAATTTCTTTATTATGCACAGAGTATATAAATCTTTTAACCTATAACTAACAAGAGAATGTTTTAGTTAAATTTGACATGAATAATAGTATTAAATTATAGAAAGAATGGGAAAAAAATTAAAACCCATTAACAAAGTTGAAGACTAATAAATAATATCAACAATAAAAGCAATATTAATAAAACAATTACAAAATATAATGCTTAAAAAATGAATAACAGTTTGTTTGGGTAAAACCAAATTTAAGTTGATTGGATTATTAGAAATTTACAAATAATATATAATTTACAAATTATACTTTACAAATAATATATTAAAAAATAATATAAGTTCCATTGGTAAAATGAACTTACGTTTCCTCGAGGCATATTTAGTTTTATTTAATTTGCAATACGATAAGAATATCATATAATCACATAATTTTCAAATTGTCGTAATAAGTTCAATCAAAGACATGTTGTCTAGGAATAATGCATCTCAATTAATTTTAAATTCTTATTAAAATCATTTACAGTAGAACAATATTGTGCCCTCCTTTTAAATTTTTGTAAGCTATTATACACAAGATTTTTTATAATAAATTTCCAAGGCCACACCATAAAATACTCAATTCTCAAGTACGCCGTTAATTGTGAAATGTGTTTTTTTTTATTGAGGTTTATTAATGGGAAATTGTCTTGTTATTGACTGCTTCATTACCTGAATGGTTAAATTGGATCGGCAAAAACAAGAAGATGCAGGTTTGATTTCTCACAAAGTAATTCTTATGACTTGTTTGGGATTGATTCTTTAATATAATGTATTGTTTAACCTATATATTATTTCTAAAATCTAAGAGATCATCCATATTTTATGGCTAAAAATAGTAAAATAATTTTACAAATAACCTTATTCAATGTGTAAAATCATTATGATATATTGCAAACATTTATTTAAAAAAAATTATAACATTTAGCAAAGTATGAAACCAAATCGATATCTATGGTTCATAAAGATCATCTTTCTTTTTGCTTGTTATGTAATCAGCGTTATACCTTAGTGGTCATGGGTTCAAATCTTGCTCAAGTCAATAAAAATTAAATTGATAGGTTGTTAAGACTGGGAGATCGGGAATAATATTTATAA
Source organism: Agraylea sexmaculata (assembly GCA_022606485.1). Lineage (NCBI taxonomy): Eukaryota > Metazoa > Arthropoda > Insecta > Trichoptera > Hydroptilidae > Agraylea > Agraylea sexmaculata. The sequence continues at coordinate 57,631 of JAGTTH010000238.1, read as the reverse complement.
AATCCCGATTGATCGTCTTGATACAGGTTTACTTGGATTTTATGTAATGTAAATACTGATTATTAAGTCGGTGACCTGTGTAACTAGTAATAGTTAATATAACCTACAGACAATTAATTAACACGTTGTTGTATCTGAAAAACCCTCTCGTGAAAGCTCCCTGGGGAGTGAAATAGAATAAATCGATATGCTAAATGAATGTTTGTAAGAATTCAAATGAATGTAATAAATATTCCAGGATATTTAATATTATTGTATAGGCTGGTCTAGCTGAAGTTCTAAAAGCGGCACTCCTGAAATTGTGATAAATATTTTAACGCGTGCACGGATTGAATCTTAGAAGTACATTCTGCTTGCATCTCACCACATACACTATATTTCTTTGAATTAATACTGAGGCTTATTTTATTTCCATACCGCGCCGGAGGATTGTTTGGTTCATATTTGATATTTTAAAATATTTACAGAACACCTAGCTAGACATTGTGCAGACAACACATTGTTTAATATTTCACGAGAATCAATGGGGATGTCTGGCCTTAAAGCTTTCAACTTTTCAACCTGTGCACACCTTCAATATATTAATAATGTATCTAATCGAAATTCATAAATCAACCCCAAACGTCGACCTAGAATATTCATGTGAAATTTACATTCAAACTAAACCGTGCTTAATTTTGATTAATTGATTTCTGTTCAACATTTTCTTCTATTTATCGTTACTGTTTTATAATACAATACATCTTAAGAATTAGACTTAGGTTTACAGAGTATTTAAATCTTTTAACCTATAACTTACGTGTGAGAAAATGATTTAAACTAAATAACAGTTTGTTTGGGTAAAGCCATGTTTTAATCGAGTTACTTATTAGAATTTTATTTTAAAACTACCAAGGTATCAATTTTGAAAGTCCGTGGGTTTCCTAGAGTCGTATTTGATTTTATTCACATTTTTTCAATTCGCTATTCTTTATCAAGATAAAAATATTATAATTATGGAATCAAAAGTCTACTTTCGATCACTTTTGTTGTGAATTTTAGTCATCGATTATAAAATTGGGGCGTATTATGCGACTGCTTGGGGTTGAAACTGATCTAAATGTCACATAACCAAGATCAGAATGGTATTGGGTATTTTCCCCGATCCATTATAAATTAACTAAAATCAATAAATAATTACATATTGTAGGTCTAATAGCAAACTCAGCAACTTTCATCATAATCATTAGATGAGAAAAAATATATTTTCAATAATTTAATGGTATCTTTCTGGTCATTGTTTAGTGATTATTAAAAAATGTATTACGTAAAATAAAGAGAGAGAAAATATTGTAATTAAAAATACTTAATTGAGTGTAATGATTATTCAGAAACTTTCGGCACTTTATCCCTTTATGCAAGATTGAGTAGGAGATGAAGTTCTAAATTAGCATTGTAATTTATATTTACAAAGTCTGTGCAGGCATACCGAGTGAAATTGTGAAATTTCAGACATTCCGACCGCAGACTCGTCGCCTCTTTCAGCCTGAAATATACCGCAATGGAAACTCATATCGGTGGATGAACGCCCCAGTGAGGGTTTTGCCCTTAGTAGCCCTTTTTACCCTCCTTTCATCATAAAATCAAATTAATACCACATCAACTACAATTCGCATTAAAATAATTTCACGCTTGAAGTAATCACCCGCATTAATTTACGCGAATATTCATGAATACTGCAGTAGTTATATATTATTTTTAACGTGGTACCTCAGTGGTTGTGTACACGCTACGACGCGCCCGGCGTAGACCGAGAGCTTCTTCACCGTAGCAGTTCCACCTCGACTACGCCGTAGTAGTTCCCGCTACGCCACCGTAGTCCGAAAATATGTTGGACAACTTTTATAGCCGATTACGCACCGAACCGTGCGGCAAGTTCGCAGGGGAAATTTAACCACAGCCAAGATATTTATTATCCACACTGTGTCTCTTGTTATAACATCTCTACAGATTTCGATAAAAAATTAAAATTATTTTATTCTATGAATAGCTGCACTGATAACAATAACTGAATATAATTAACATTGTGGACAAAAGCGTGTGGTAAATGAATGGACAGTGTAATGTTGTGGCTGTCATACTGCGTTGATAATTCAGTACATTGAAAACCAACTATGTTTTATCTAGCACAAACATTACACTCTCGCATAAATTATAATAATTAATAAATGATAAGCCGATTACCGTGTATACTGAATATGAACACTGTTGTTAAAACCTACCATTGGCAATTTAAAATCAATATAATAAATGTGTAAAAGTTACACTTAGATTTATACATTGTGGCTTTACATTATCATTTTTTATTCCTTCATTTAAGTAACTCTTGTATCAAATAATTTTTTCATTCAAAAGTACGCAATAGCCCTTAAAATATTTGATAAATCTGTTTTTATTAAAATGTATTTTTAGATGACAGAGCACCCTTGTTATTATTTTTTTATTCAAATTCTTAAATATCAGTAATCACAACTATTTCTATGTACATAGGTCACCGACTAAATAATCACTTCCGTATTTACCTTACAATCCAGGAAATAAGAGTTAATCTGGATAAAGACGATCAACTGGCATTTTATAAATATAATGTTGTTCCCCATATGGATAGTTACCCTTATAAGATTTATATATTATTTTGTAAATAAAATTTAATATTATTCCTTCCACGGAGATATTCTTAAAAATAAAATATTTTTAAATGTGTCGACATCGTTGTTTTTTTCATTTACAAGTAGGCATGAATATTTAAAATTAAAAAAGGATTAAAAAAATCATGATGTTTTTTTGTGAATAAAACTAAACAGCTTACTTTTAATTTAAAGGAACATTTTAAAATGCGCATTTATACCTTTTTTCATGACAAAACATATGTATTCCTTTATATATATATACATATTATATTATTTGACATATCAAATTATTCATAAATAATCTAATAAATAGAGTATTTGAAAATACGTGTACATAATGCTCCATCTCAATTAAATTGATTCGAAAATTATGCATTCTGTCACATAGATAATATACAATTGCTTTATTTATTAAAAAAGGTGTATGATTGTATAATCATTATACTTCATTGATACTATATTAAAACTAAGCAGTTTATCTTTTAGTTGAAGGAACTATTATTATAATAATGTTTAAACGGCATATCCATCATGATTTTTTATAACATAAATTAAAGGATTTTTTTGGAAAATTTTAAGAATTATTTTAACATACTGACAAATAAATGTTTAAAATTAAACAATAAATATAGTTCTCAGTGGGCTTAATTCCGGGTAGAAGGCCTATAGTAGGTAATGTAGTGGATGACCACATTTAATAATATATAGTATTGTTACTTTACTTAATGCAGTGTTACACTTATTTATAACACAACATCTATTTTAAAACAAACCTGTTCAAACATGTATATAATTGTATTATCAGCTCGAACAAATTGATTGAACTGCATTTAATTGGTGTAGTTTTTTTTAAAACAAACTTGCTGAAAAGCTGAAAGTCTATCGGACCACTTTCATTGTTGAACGACTACTCAAGTTTTGATTAGCCTCCAGGCTTATAACTATGAAAGAGAACTCCTGCATTTCTCTTATACAATATTTATAATCATTCATACACCGTCAGTTTCCAACTTTGAAAAATACTCGAAGGAGCTCGAACTATTATAAGTGGGCTTAGTGTACGATAAAAATTAAGCAACTAATAAAAAATAATTATATACAATATAATATAACAAGAGCTCAGTACTACAAATATTTTTGATAAGTCAATTCAATACAGTCTGATTTATAAGTTTTTATACTTAATATTGAATCAACTTAATATCTGATATAAAAATGTAGTACCTAATAAATTATAATATTTAATTTTCTTCTGAATTTTTTATATTTGTAGATCAAATTTCAAACTTTAGAAATGCTCAGAGGGAACTGAATCATACTAAAACACATATTATATTACTCATCGCAGCCGTTTGCGGTATTAGTACGTTTCAAGTTTGAAATTCACTCGGCAAATACAAAAAAAATCAGACACGCGTGGTTACATTTTTTGATATTATGTTTTTTTTTAACCAATAACAGCTATTCATCAGTTATTTTTACATTTTTAATAAATCCGTTATAAATATTACGTTATTAATACCCCACAATTTACGTATCCAAAATCACACTTCACCGTTAATAAAATAAGAGATATTTAATTTGCGTCAAAAAACACATTTATGTATTATTATTACAATTTCTTTATTAACATAAGTTTTTACATTGATTGATAGAACAATACATCTTTGGAAATAGACTTAGGTGTACAGAGTGTTTACATCTTTTTACCTATAACTAACATGAGAATGTTTTATTTAAATTTGACATGAGTAATAGTATTTAATTATAGAAAGAATGGGAAAAAAATAAAAACCCATTTACAAATTTGAAGATTAATAAATAATAACAACGATAAAAGCAATATTAACAAAACAGTTACAAAATATATAATGCTTAAAAACTAAATAACAATTTGTTTGGGTAAAACCAAATTTGAGTTGAGTGGATTATTGGAAATTTTATTTTTATTTTTAAAAATAATATCAGTTTTGGAAGTTCATTGGTAAAATGAACTTACGTTTCCTCGAGACATATTTGGTTTTATTTACATGTCTTATGATTGGGTTAGTCGGGAAGTTAGTCATTTTAGTGTAATGTTTTTTACTCAAATCTGCGATATTTGCTTTGATCATTTTTAACTTAATGTCCTCGTGGACTTCTTTAAGAAATGTGCCAGGTTCAAGATCTAAGGCCATCTTAAGACACTTGTTTTGGACAATTTGAATTTTATTAATATGACTTTTTGCCGCAGTAGACCAAGCTGGGCATCCATACAAGAGAATCGGTCTGATAATTGATTTATAAAGAAGTAGCTTATTCTTGGGTGACAGCTGACTACGCCTGTTAATAAGTGGATATAAGGTGTTAATAGCCAGGTTGCTCTTGTCCACAGCATATTTTACATGCTTGGACCAGTTCAACTTGGAGTCTAGGATAACTCCCAAATACTTGACTTCTTTGAGCCAAGGAATTTGTTCGTTATTGATACTAAGAGGGGGGATGTGGGATCGCTTTCTTTTGTTAGTAAATATTATTGCTTCAGTTTTACTCTCGTTGAGTTTTAATTTCCAGCGAGAGTAATACTGTGTTAGTAGGTCTACAGATGCTTGGAGGCGTCTACGAATTGTGTCTAATCTGTAAGATGATGTGAATATAGCGGTGTCATCCGCGTAAAGAGCTAAGGAGCAATTACGAGGAATAGGGATGTCATGGATGAAGAGATTGAAAAGATAAGGAGCGATAATACTTCCTTGCGGAACTCCCGCAAGGATTGGATGCTGTACAGATTTAACATTGTTAATATCTACTGAGAATTTTCTGTTAGTAAGATAAGATTGAATAACTTTGGTGAGATATGGTGGAGTGTTAGTGTTAATTAGTTTGTGAATGATACCATCAAACCAGACTACATCAAAAGCTTTGGCAAAGTCCAGGAAAATCATTCCCGTACTTTTTTTATTATTAAAATTTCCTCTAACATGCTGTGAGATTCTTGTTAGTTGTGAAGTGGTACAATGGCCCGGTCTAAATCCGAATTGTTCATTAGGAATGACGCAATCCAGAGTTTTTCGCAGGCGGGTTAATATGACTTTCTCTAGGATTTTACTCATGCAGGGGAGGAGACTGATAGGACGATAGCTACTGGGAAGGGATTTGTCTTTACCAGGTTTAAATATAGGGACTACTTTAGCTGCTTTCCAATTATCTGGAAAATATCCAAGAATAAGACACGAGTTAAATATTTTAACCAAACAATCAAGAGCCTTTTGTGGTAAGTGTTTAATAAGAGTGTTGTTAATGTTGTCGTGTCCTGGTGATTTTTTATGTTTTGAGTTTTGAATAATATCAGAGATTTCAGAAAGAGTTACCTCGTCAATCTCACATTCAGAAAAGTTGTGAAGATTCCTAATTGACTTAGTAACTGCTTGTTCTGTGAGACTATCTGTAGTGTCATTATGTGTCAATGTGTGTGCTTTAACGAATGTTTCAGCGATGAGATCAACTTTCTCCTGAGCCTTGTAAATAATTTTATTACAGTCTTCGCTCCAGAGCGGAGGGATAAAGGATGTTTTTCTAGTCATCGACTTACACATCTGCCAAAGTGAGTTATTTTGCGTTTTGAGAGACTTTATCTTCTGTTCCCAGGATTCATTTTTATGAATTTTAATTTTATGTTTAATTTCTAAAATTAGCGCATTTATGACAGATTTGAGTTTACAATTTCTTTTCTTTCGCCACTGATTCATTAATCTATTTTTTACATGAATTAAGTCCACAATTTCAGATGGAAGTTTGTTCTTAAAAGTATTGTTAATGGTTTTAACAGGAATATATAAGGCGGCGGCGTTCTTAATAGAATCTGTGAGTGTAGTGATTGCATTGTCAACGTGAGATGTGTTGTTAGTGTCGAATTTAAGTGTAACGTTATTGTTAATATGAGTTTTGTAAGCGTTCCAATTAGCCGTCTCATAACTAAAGAAGGTTTTTTGGGTGATTTTGTAATTTCCGCCGATGTTAAATACAATAGGGAGATGATCGGAGGAAAGTGACTGTATTACGTCAACTTCGGTGAGAGAAGGACAACCCTTAACCACTGCAATATCAAGGATGGATGGATATCCTTTGGGTGGGAAATGCGTTGGACTTTCGGGGAAAAGGATACGAAAGTCTTTTTTATCACAATATTCTCTTAGTAAACGGCCATCCTTATTTCCGCGAATACAGTGCCAAAAGTGTTTTTACAATTAAGATCACCAGCAATTATAACATCCTTACCGAGAGACATAATTTTGTGGATATCATCTTGACAAATTTCTATTTTGGGTGGCTTATAAACCGAGGCAATAATGTGAGTTTTATTATTAATAGATACACTAATTGCTATTGCTTCAATTGAGTTAGTATTACGAATTACAACTTTCGAATGACATATAGAGTCTTTCATTACGATTAAAACACCACCCCCTGTTTTGCAAACTCGATCGTTGCGGAGTATTACAAAACCTGGTCTTCTCAGAATTATATTTGTATTAAGAAACGTTTCACTTATCAATGCAATGTCAACACTTTCTCTTAACATAAAGTCAATCATTTCGTCGAATTTATTTGAAATTCCCCGGGAATTCCAAGCAACAATCTTAATATTAGAACAGTGACTAACCTTAGACATTATCAAGCGATGCGGCGAGCTCCATGATGAGATATATCCTTTCATTCTTTGTCTGACATGTCTTTAGCTTCCGCTGAAGCTCTTGAACCTTCAATACAAGAGTCATCAGGTCTCCTATCGGCATATCAGCACTAGTGGGCGTGGCTTCGTAAGTCGGTGATGGATTGGTCGTCTTTGGAGCCGAGGCAGGGGGAGTACCTCGGGCGATTTGAGACCAGGTGTGGCCTCCAGCGGGGATTGTCATCGGCGATGCGACGACTGGGTTAACTCCTGGACCACGAGTCACCTGTGACCAGGAGCGACCGCCCGTGATATTCGGTGGCGGCGCAAGAGAGTATCGGATGACTGGCTTCGTCGGCACAGTCGATGGCTTTGGGGCGGTCCTTAATTCGCGATATCTCAGGCGTTTAGGGCAGTCTCTGTAGTTGGCGGTATGATCACCGCCACAATTACAACACTTGGCTGGAGTGTCCGGCGTCTTCATGCATGACGCCGTTGAATGATCTCCTCCACATTTTACACATTTGTGTGGCTTGTTGCAGTTGGGAGTTTATGCTTAGTTGATTGTGAAACCTTCTACTTACATGCAATAAATCACACTCTTTCGTACATTTAGAAAGCGGTAAGTCTAATCATTTATTTTCCGGGTCGACTAGAGTTTTTTTTTTGTAAGACTCAATCTCAGGTAGTCGTTTTTAAAGGGAGGCTTTGAAGGGGAGCAGAGGAAATGTTTCCCGTTTTAAATTTCATAATTGAAGCGCTGGCTTAATTTTCCACCCTTTCCGAGTACAGTTTAATTACTTAATGCAGAAGGTTCTATAATACACACACAAGAAAACCGTGTTTATGTGCCGAAAAATTAAAAGAATGTCTCTCATTAGAATATTTTTAAAATTGGTGACATTTTTTAAATAGATTATGAACATTTATAATTAATTACAGTGTATATCATATATTACAGTGTCGATAATCCTACATTTTTTTTCTTGTCTCAATATCGGAAGCTCCTCTTTGTTTATAACCCTCATCCACCCCACGCCATCGTTAATGAAAAAAAATATCATAATAATTAGAATGTAAAAAAATATAATTTGTAGTATTTTACTTTTTTATACTAGAACATTCGATAACACTGTATTTAACAATATCAAATTTTAAGAAAAAAGTCTTCATTCACAATCACTAAAAAGACCTGTATTTCCATGGATTATTTAACTTATTTTTTTGTCAAAGGAAACCTCCATCATTTTAATTTTCCCCTAAAAAAACAAGCAAAACGAATCGATTCGCAAAAATTGTGTTTAGATCAAAAATATTTTTAATAACAAATCATATTTTCGGTATCCAAACAGTTTATTTTCTATATTAATAAATAAGTCGGTCATGTAATTTTTTTTTGGGTTTGAGCTTTGCAATTACCTTTACTATTTTATTTGAATCAGTACACATTAAATTATTTATATAAGTACAGTTAACATACAGGGAAAATTAAATGCATTTAAATGGTAAATGCAAATAATTATTTTATTTTAATTATACATTTAATATTAGATTATTAAACCGTGGTCTATTTGTTTTCGAAATCCTGTTAAGACCAAGGGATCTTTGATAGTGAAGAGCTTATTAATCAATTTTTTAAGTTAATATTGCTAGTCTATTTATTTGTATGATATTAATGAGTATTAAAGTAATGTACACGTGATTTGGGTAATTTTTATTAGTCTAAGTATGATGGTCTATTGTGATTGCTGAAAGACCTATACACATTTTCGTGCATTAGCTTTCTTTTTATTATAGTCTAAAAATAAATTATGACCATTGAAGAATGAATATATGAATTTCTTTTTGACTTCGATAAAAGATTCTTTTTTTACGGGGACAGGTCGTAGGTTATGTAAGATATAATGTAGTGTAAATCGCAACTTGAAAGGTACGTAAATTGCAAAAGATAAAGCATAGTAGACCGTTTTCAGTCCATTGAACGTCACCACCGATAACCTAACTTTTTCACAAATACCTTATCGTTGGTAATTTTTACACCTTAACCGTCTAGACAAGTAAACTTGCTCTTTAAATAGTAGCCCATTATGAATTTTAAACAAAGTCCATAAAGGGATCGACTGAAACTTCTGCGTACAAATTTTACAGCGTATAGAAACTTCGCTCGACCGAAACTACATTTTACAACCGCTTTTAGCTTTAATTATGAAAACTCCTTAATTCAGATGCGTGTTATTAAATTGACACATTATTAAAGTTTATAGTGAAAGAACACTCGTGTGGAAAAATATTTTTGATATAGGCGAATGCAATATTTCCCCTCGTTCCAAGAAAATCGTATGCATTACATGACAAATTTTATTATTATATATATTTAAAAATATAAATTTTGCGTTATTATAAGAAATGAATGAATAAAGGAAACTTTGTTCTGGTGACTTTCCATCTTTTGCATTTTCACCTTTGACCTTGTGTGCGGTAAAATTTTCCGCCCTTAAAAGCATACTTCGTCGACTCTTTACTTCCGAGAATTAACCTTTTGAATCCATTAATCTTGACGCCTGGACGTGTTACCTACTTATTAAATTATTTCTAAAAAATCTGTAATATTTTATTATATTTCCATTAACTTTACGATCAGCTTCCTATCGTCACGTATACGATTTTTTTTCACACCGAGTGGTGGCTCACTGCTATTTTTGTATCTGTTCTTATATTTTCTCTCCACTCTCATTCGCAAAATTTTCACAAAACATTTATTTTGGTTAAAATATTATTTTGGTTGACGTTAATCTTCTAGATTAACTTTTGCTTAAATCGATGAAAACGTTTCTGAAAATTAACGACTTACTTTTCATTATATAATATGCCATATTTTATTAAAATAAGACTATGAAATTATCATGTGTTACAATTAGTTTAGATTATTGAGAGTAAAACTACATATTTAACTCAATCACAGATTTTTCCTTTTATTAACCCATCGATATAATAAAGAGATACACATATCGTGAAAGTTGTCAGACCATTAGCTACTTGTAGTCCGATTTAAGGATAATCTGTTGGGATCTTCTTTTCCCTCTTATTCGCACTTTACTAAACTAACACATTCTTTGTTTCCTATAATGCACAACCCCCTTTCTGGCTTTCCATCCCTAATCTATCATCTTATCAACGCTCCAATAGATATCCGATTTAGCATGTTTATTAAGTTTATCACAACATCTGAAGAGGGTTTTTGTATTGATGGAAAAGTTGTTAATTAAAAATCTCAAGACGTTTCTCGGGACGTAATCGAAGCTATCTGAGTCCTTTTGTCTTTACTTTTCCACGTCGCTTTACATCGGGAATCGACCCTTATGGTATCGTAGGCGGCGGTGGGTGCTTCAAGGGGATGAAAGGAAACACCACCCTCTATCGCAGATGGGGCGGAACAGGAGTGCTTTGTTTTTGCCCTTCAAGAACTCGTAAACAATAACACGATTTAAGAAATCTCTCCATTTTTCCTCTGATCCTAAAATAACCTGCTTTTCGATTAACGAGATCATTAACACGTCTAATAAAAATCAATATATATTATTTTCATACATCCTACGCGTTTAATATTTGCGGTTATATAAATAGTCACAGATGTGTTTAAGTGTGTTAATGAAGAGGTTTCAGGTTCGTTATTAATTTGGCTGGGATACGAACACCTGGTTGTTGCCGTAAACAATGCCTTCCTGGACTTAATATGTACTTATTACTTTCCCCTCCCGCAGCTGCCCGTTGCAGCAACATTCAATTAAAATCATCCCTTCAAAATTTTATTGAACACGTCTATAATTCTAACATACCGTGAAAATTAGAAATAATAATAAAACGTTATATTGAATTTGTAAATGTTCGTCTGATTGCCTACCTGCAGGCATACTCAATGTTTCATCGTATTCATACATTTTCATTGAATCAGCTTATTAAAATATTATTTTTCTTTTGTTGCATGTAAGAATATGGTAATTTATTCAACCACATAGATGATATTCCTTTTGAAGGTAGTAAATAAATAAACATATAAAAATGGTTCTTTGACCATTTTGTCCCTCGTCATGGGAATTGTGGATTCAGGCTGTAACATCTACCCATATTATTTAGCAAACAGTACTAAAAAATGCTGGAGTGTTTGATCTTTTTTTTCATTATCACATCTTTTGTCCGTACCATTTCGATGAATATTATAATATAAAGGCAAAACTACCAAAGATAAGTACTTATTTAGGAGAATACGAAGTATTAGAACCACATATGCGGGACCACGTGTGGGTGAAATCCTTTTTGTGAACAAGTTGCCTTGACACTAAATACTACTACCCTATTATATTACATCATATTCAGACACTAATATATAAGTCACAGAAATGCGGGTACACTATTTAATCTTGAAATGAATCGCTTCTGCAAGCTTCTAGTCTATTTAGCGATCAGAATCGATGGGGCGTATTCGAGTTTGTATTGCAATATCGCCTTGGTATTTTCCAAGAACTCTGATATCTACGTTACATAACATCTAATAGAATGTAATAGTCACTTTGCCATTATACCTATATAAATAAAATTTACACTATGATCAGAACAACTCGGCTAAATATATCTATAATATATTATTATTAGAAATTTAATAACCATATACCTTCATTATAAATATGTTGTTCGTGTTTACTTCTGGTTGGAATTCCAATTTTAAGATATTTTTTTTACTGTGGTATACTTTCGCCTATTAGAAGAAAATTAATAATTTAAAAGCACGCAATTGCGTATTTACATTTATTTGAGAAATTATTCAAACTGATGGTGTCTTGGTTTTCGTATTCAATATTATTAAATTGTAGAATTTAATGTTTCAAAATGATTTACGTGATATAATATGACCCAAGCGAATGAAAGCAACCCGGGTATAGGGTTGTGGGGTATTTATCGAGAATGATAATGAAAACAGATGATGTCGGGACAATAGGAAAGCTAAGCAAAGCAAATGGATGGAGGAAGGTGAAGTAAGGTAAGCAGCACGAGGTCAGATTACAACAGCTAAGAAGTATTATTACTGTCGAAATATTTGAGGTGTGGGTGTTCGTTTCTAGTATACTTATCGAGGTCGGTGCTTTTACCAAGATTTCCCCCATTGCCTCACACCATTATCACTAATATCATAAATACCCGATCATCACACTGTGGTTAAGCCATTTTTGTGCGTTTAAAGTGTCGCTGTTGCCAAATTGTCGCCCTTTAACAAAAAGTCAACATTCCCCTGTGGCCCTCTAAATGTGTCCGAAAAGACGGGCCTTTGTTATTTTTTTTTACCGCCTCTCTTTATTTTCAATTCGTCGCCTGCATCCTTGGAACAAATCATCCCCGGGCCGTGAACACGAACTAATTATTTCCCTAGGCGTTTTAATCAAAAGACTGATTTCTGTCAATTAATTAAAATCTTCTCTGAAATCCGACAGCCTGAAAAAGAATTCTCTCAATTTTTACATACAGCCGGTTCTAAAAACGATATAATTTGATATTTTTTTATTGTTTTATGATGAAAGCATGCAAAAACTGCGAAAATATATCATCCCTTAATTAAAGAGTATATTTTGCTCTTATTACTTATTTTGGGTTTACCATTAGGGATGTAGCAATTTAGAAAGCTACATTATTATTAGTTGAATTGAAGTGAAATAAAGAGCGCAAAGAAAGTTGTTTATCTAAGACTGCAAGCACCTGGGAGGATAATTTTTCACCTGAAATAGCTTCTTCTGTATCGCAGTATATTGCCCTCTTCAGACTCCCTTTTAATCTCTCTTTTCTACAGACTTATGTCTCCCCAGACGATTCTACTGACGATTGTCCTTTTGAGCTTAAAATCCCCTGCCAAAACAATCGTTTTTAATACAAATTCAGACAAAATACAATCAAATTCCAAACAATTGAATTTATACCATGCGTTGCAAGGGATTTTATTTATGGCAAATCTAATTTAATTCTACGCAAAACGTGCGCCAACGAATCAATGGAAAAAGACATTGATTGCACACGGGCTTTGTCAACTGGGAATAGGAAGCCAAACAATCGAACTCGTCCCAGACTTCTCCGTCTATATTTTTCTTTTTCATATTTCGACTGTGCTCTTCACTCTTATATGCCGCTATAAAATTCGTCGGCGTAAATATTTTTACAGCCCAATAAAAAAACTCCAAATTCGCATTGTTCTCCCCGTGTGTAAAAAGCGACCTGTATGCCCACCGCGACCAACCTTTTCATTTCGCGTTTATAACTCGTAAAACATTACATTCGATAAGCGTGATTGTGTCAAACTCATGTCAGGTATTATGTAATGCAGCCGCAAATATACAAAGTTGGATTGTTGGTTTGAACTTGAAAGTGCCTCGGTTAACCGCAACAACAATCGTCATTGTGCTACGCCGTAGCAAGACTCGCAACTATTTGATTAATCAATGGATTAGTTATGGTGACGCTCTAATAGTGACTATTTCTAGATATAGTCATCCAATCCAATGCGATCGACCACCTTTGATCCAAGATTTTTTAAATGACATTGAATGAAAAATGTGATAATTATGGAATTTCATTTTATTTATTATTTCGAAAAAATGCCTCTTCATGATCGACGCACATTATTTCAAAATAAAATAATTCCCTTCATATTTTACAAGCCGAATGGAAGCCTCGTTTTACGACTAAGAAAAGCGTATTCTATGTGGTCATTAAATTTCCGCCGACTTTACTTGCACATGAGCCTCAACAGCAATGTAAAATATTTCTGTACCCTTTACGCTTGTGTTAGATTCAAAATTAATGCCCTCTTGAAAAAAATCTCCTTTATACTTAGGCGTGTCGTCATTATAAATTTGTTCAACGTAGTGGAATAACGATATTCAGAATAGTTCATTCGACGAAATCCTTAACAATTACTCTATTTTTTCTCATAGTCTCGGCACGGTGACCTTTTTGTCAAGTAATAAAACTAAATAATGAACCCGTCCGTATTACGTGTTTTCGTTTATTCTTCAGTGGTTTCCACCGAATGTAGCAGTAATTTAAGAAATAAATTTAAATAACTAAGCTTTACTTCTAGAAGTCAATATAACGAAGGCTCTTTTATCGTCCTATTTTTAAATAAAGGTCTTTAGTATGATGTGCGGTAGGGCGTGTACTTTTCTATTTTACCTTTCATCGTAATTAGCGGTTTCTTGCTATACATGCCGATGGCTTTATAAATTACTTCCAGTGTTTAAACTTTTAAATATAAACTGATTTCGTAGTATGAGAGAGATGCCCGCCATCACCTTATAAAAACAGCATTAAATTAAGTGTTAATTAATTTCGGATTCGCCTTGAGGTATTGTAGATAGTCTAATCTCCCTGAGTATGTATGGAAAGGGTACATGAAGCAGTCGAATTAATTTCAGACGAACAAGCAAGCAAGCCGTCTTTAATGGGTGGCCTTTCACTGCCAAATTGGCCATCGCAAATATCTCCGTTTAATTTGTTCGAGTGACCGCTTCTACGATTCCTGGATACCGGCTTATTAAATTCGACTGTCCCACCGGAAATATTGGTCTTTGAACATAATGTAGGCGATAGGTACTGTGAATTAACAGGGCATTATAATACGGTGTTTTTGTTCTATAAATACGTGGTTTAACAATGCAAATTGTATTAATGAAAATTTAATGAATCTGTGATAATACGGATTCCCCTTTCGGTTTGTTTTCCAAGCCAAATTAATTAATCCGGTGATAAAACAACCCTTGATTCTCGGAAACGAGCGGTGGGAATATTGTGTAATAATTTGATACGTTTTCGTTTTTCTCGTATAATAATCTCGTACATATAAATTTTATTTATTAATACAATTCATCATCTTTGTTATTCAAATTCCTTTGACAGTATGCATACGATAATTTATAGCTCGCGACATATAACTATTAATAAATTTTAGTTCGAGTGTATCTCAGTGATGGTGTCCCAGGGGCCTCGTAGTCAGCACACGTAGTATTCTTGCTACGCTATAGGCCGCTACGACGTCGTAACCGTTAGTAACTGCCTCCTGTGGTCGTAGACTACCATCCTCGACATAACTGAATACTACTTACCATTCCGCTCTAATTAGATGGCCTTTTGCCCACTTTAAAATTATATTATTATCAAACAAGCAACGTTATCGACTGAATCTATTGTTGTTGCTATAGTGTTTGTGAAAGCTGCCATCCGAAGCCCCTTTGTTACCCTGCATTGTGTTGTATTAATTAAATATTGTATATTTAGATAATCTCTCGTATACACATTGAAGCACGGGTTAATTATTGATTATTTAGTAGTATTTTCGTTGACTTTGTAGGTTGTAGTGAAGAGGAAAATAGATTATCAGGTGTTGGCATCAGTTTTACACCATACCGTATATCAAACTTCACTGCACCATGCTATAAATCAGCCAACTACACCTTGATCACATCGTTTATGAAGACTACATCGAGTAATTTCAAGGGGACGCTACCTGCTTCTATTTTCTCATCAAAATTTAATACTAGGCTCATAATATCAATTAATATTAAGTAAAAAATAAAAACCGTGCCCGGCAACAACATGATAATAATTTTGTCTCATTTTGACATTGTTCAGTCACATTTTCAAATAATACCTTTATCGATGAATATATTATTTCACGGTGAATGATTAATATTTGCTGAAGGATCATTTTTTATGATTGGTATTAATAATGGTGAACTTTTTTTCGATTGAACGCTCCTGTATGGTTGTTGGCCAGCTGCACACTATTCATATGGTAATCATAACTACTGGCTCGTGACGCCCCTTTCCATTATCACAATACTAACATTTCGACTGTAAATTACTAAAAAATACATTTATAATGTCGCATGCTTGTTGCGAAAACCGGGTCAGTATTTAGCATGTCCGAGGCGCGTGCTGAAATTTTGTTCTAGTTTGACATTGAATCGTTTTGTTATATCAAAACATTGTTTGAGCTCTCAATTATTTTTTAAATAGGCTTAGTGATCAATTTTGACTCAATCTAAAAATATAATTAAAAGCAATCTGTCTCCGGAGACACGTTTTGCGCATTATCGCTCGCCATAGTATTTATTTAATACCCCCCCATATTAATTCTGTCTCGACAAAGGTCCCAATAAACCCATCACAATAGACACACTTTTATACCGCCGACTGCACAAGGTCTATTATCGCTTACAATTCTATGGGCGATTGACACAAAGACATATCTACAAAAAATATTTTTTGAGATAAATATGCAGTTTTAATCAAAATCGTCGATCATAAGTTCTACCTACAGTGTGCCTTTAATTAGTTATCATATTAGTTAACAAAAGTTAACAGTGTTGCCATACGATACTAACATCATATCGAGGGTACACAGCTAAAATGCATATTTTGACGATTTTGAGTTAGGGATGCATTTGTAAATGTTTTTTATTACTTTATCAAATTTACATTTTTAATTTCTGTTAGTTATTTAGTTCTGGTAGTAAAATAGAGGGTATTTTTTATAATTGTGTTATATTTGGAAAGATAAAAGAAGTCATTGACTTATACCACATCGTAAATTATTCAAATATATACCATCAATTTATAGTTATGTTAAGACCGTGACTTTTTTTCACTAATTCGCCATTATCTCAAAACTATGAAATATGACTTATAATAATAAATTATTTTAAATATGAAAGGAAAATTTTGAGGTTTTTCTTCTCCGTATTTTTAGGTCTATATTTTTTTAACAGAACAGATACTTAAAAAATAAATATCCAGTAAAATAGTACTTTTTGCGAGATAATTAGAGACTTCCCGCATAATTATTAGGCTATTGCGAAAAATAGAAAAATTCTGCCCCTAATACATTTTATTCCAATGAACTCCAGTTTTGCCATTCAAATTTGTAGATTCGTTTTTGTGTTGACAACCCATTGAATTATTCCGAATACATAGAGCACACGACGAACCCAAAACATTTATCGATCAGCAAGCGCCCTTTGTGGTGCAATAGAATATAATATGAATAGTTAAAATCTCCAATCAATACACTGAAAATATGACGTGACTGTGCTGAAATAATTGCTGTAGTTGTTGAATGCAGTGCAGTGACACGAACCTATGAAAAATGCATTCGCTCAGACTAATTATTGGTAATATGAAGAAAAAGCGGTGTTCTAAGCATAATGAAGCTCATATTTGTTTTAAAAATGAGCCACGCGACTTATCGTTGTGCCTACGTGCCGGCAATATTCCTATATGTAATTGTTTATAATATTTATATATAGTCCCGTTCGTGTGTCAACTGTTTCGCTTCAAACTTGCCACCCCTTTTGATAATTCCGATTCAATTTCCATACAGAACAAAGGGAGTTTCGCATTCTGCGAGGGGTGCTTCCAGGGTTATCACCAAAACCTCTTTATTTTTTCAAAACTTTATACCCAACTCGGAAATTTTATAGTCATTTCTGTTTTAAAATTTCTATCGTCACCGCATTTGCAATTTTTTGATAAAATAATTCAATATTTATGTAAAATAAAACACATTATAAATAGACTTGTAAACGATAAAAATCCTATTATATTATGCTTATTCAGTTTACTCACAGAATAAGTGTATCCTAATCGCAGTTAGGCAGTCATGTATCCGCTAGCTTATATATGAATTTAGATAAATTTAGTTATAAAATAATATACAGATTTTTAACGTAAGCAAGAGTGTGAGAATAATAATTATCGGAGAAAAAAGTTAGTAAACCAAAGAGCCGTATTCAATATAATAGTGTAATTACAGTGTATGCGTGTACACCAATACTACCAAGATCTAGTCTATTCGTACACATACGACTCACTAATACTTTATTTTGTTGAATTCGGTTCTAAGTGCCGCAACGAACAGGTCCAACCCCTAAAGGGAGTAGCGCATCACATTCATTTAGGCTTAAATTTTCGTTTATTTAAATAAAAATCTGTAGTAAAAAAAAATTAATATAAATAAGCATGCATATAAATTTTGATAGTACATATATTGTTAAATTCAAATCAAATAGTAAAGATAACCCAACTATGATTATTCTATAACCAATTGTAATATGTAGTATATTATTATAAACTAGTGAATGTTCAACCCTGTAGTGGTGCACCCTGCATGCACACAGCTGTCCCTAGTGGTGCATGGCGTCCACTACTACACAGTATAATAGTATGCCCCTTCCCCTAGCACAGGACCACCTCCCTCCCCTACACGCTAGAGGGGTGTCTGTACGCACCATAATTATGTGACACAGGATCACAGTCTACTCACTACTCTCTCTCATACTACTGTGTATTTTAGTGTTGTTAATGTTATTGAGTGTCACCTTCAGTCATGGAATACTTTCTTAGTGAGTAAGTTCACCACTATACTAATAATATCATAATCAACTAGTTCTATTTATAAATTACACAAACACTTGTGTATACATGACCTACGCTTTACGACTACTGGGGGTTCGCATTATTTATAAACAAACGATGCGTCAAAATACACCAGCGAGTTTGTGAGAACAGTCGTAGTAGAATAATAATCCTAATCCTGATAAATTTAAACGCTCAACAGAAAAGTCAATTACGGATTTTTTAATGACTGTGTCTGTGAAGCTTTATTTTATTTTTGTCTTCGTGAT
The DNA here is from genome assembly GCA_022606485.1 of Agraylea sexmaculata. NCBI lineage: Eukaryota > Metazoa > Arthropoda > Insecta > Trichoptera > Hydroptilidae > Agraylea > Agraylea sexmaculata. The sequence goes on along the minus strand of JAGTTH010000238.1, from coordinate 38,591 downwards.
CAATGTTTTTAATTACTATTTATTATATTTCGATGGTCAATAATAAAGGTAATATTTTCAGAATTTTTATCGTGGGTTAATGAAAAAAGTGTCCGCTAATAAGCCTTTTACACTTATAAATTATAAATAATTAATTTAACCAATTTTGGTCTTATAAAAATGTACGAGTTTTAAAGGAAACAAGAGGATTAGGATAATAATTAACGGAGAAAGTAAGCCTAATTTCAGCAACGAACCGGGCCTACCACAATTTATTTGGAGGCTTAGGCTTAGCTAATCATCTTCGAGACCAATTCAAAGATAAAAATTACATTATATTGTCCTATTGACCATCATTTGTGCTTTACATGAGATTGCCTCAAACTGGACTTTATTATTTTTCAAATTAATATTATAGTTCAAAAATTGGTAGAATACGCCTATATGGAACTAGTATGTGTCATTCAAAGTCTTTTAGTATATGGAAATGATTGATAATATGAATAATAAAGACATCTGTCGTATTTGTATGTGGTCAGCTGCATACTAGTAATAATATATATACAATATAATCTCACAGGCAATTTAATTACACACCCTATGCACATGTCTTCCTCCCCCACACTTGTCAATATTTCACAGCTCTATATTTAGTAGTTTTTAATTAAATTAAGTGTGTTGGTGTTGTGATAGTAGTGGATAAAGGAGGTCAGTAATAAAAGCAATGTAATTCTTCTTTGCTGCTTCTTAATGGTGGCTCATCATGGACCAGTGTGTTGTGCTCATTTATATCTTATGCATTTAATTTTGTACATTTATCATTTATATCTCGACACGTATTAAATGCATTCTCACATTAAGAGAGGGATAATAGACACCCTCTCGCTTAGAGTCCTTTTGCAGAAATGCAATTCACTTGCCTAATCGCTTGTCGCACCTACGCAGAGGAGCATTTCGAATAATAAAATAATAAAATATAAATATATTTTACTAATTAATAAATAGCCAAACTGAAATGAAAGGTGGTGTTTGAAACCCGTTTCGATTGTATTGTTGTGATTTAGTTTTGTGACCCCTATGTTGTATTGTGGTACATCTGCCGTTACGCACACGAGCTGCTCCTATAGCCACTTTTTAATCACCCTGTACTGTATAGTGTGGTGTAGTAGTGCGCCTTTGTTAAGAGGGGTGCCGTTTGCCCACCCCTGCTTTACATTTTTATTAATTCCCACTTTTTACAAACCGTTTGTGTAAAATGCGCCTATAGATGAAAGCTCATCGGGTGTTCCCAAATAATATTATTTCAAATGTTAAACCATCGTATTAAGAAGCGCATGTCATACTATTTTATTTTTGATATTCATAAGTTCGAGAATTTGGAACATATGAAAGAAATTTTATATGCCCTTGGTGGACTTTAAATTATTGAGAATATTTTAAAGGTGGAAAGGATATTGCAAAAATATTTTCAGCCCTTTCACAGTTAATAATAATCCTCTGTCGTTTTACATATAAACGGTTGTAGCTTCGACGATACCCAAACTGTGAAAATATTTTCACTGTATTCCACCATCTGTATTAAAATAAATGCTTTTTAACTGAATGCTCTTAGATCAACTGTTACTAGATTTCTTTTAATCATCTGCAGTTCACATGAAAGTATTATTTATTTTCGTAATAGTATCGTTAAAACAGAGTGGTATATCGCACGTGACTGTATTCTCACAGACGAGATGGTGGTATTAGTGTGGGGTGCACTTCACCCCTCAGTCCAGCGATACAGGGTGGAGAGCTTTGCAATATCGCTTAGGCCATTACTATCACCGAATAGGGGACTGCGAGATATTATGGACACTTTTTGTGACCGCCTAGTTGTGGTGCACTGGCAGATGTGCCATCTCGTGTACTTGTCGTTGAGTAATATTTCAGGAATGAAGTTGTAGAACACGTCATTTGTATTGTACTTCAGCAGCATGTAAACTATTGGTGCAACTACCCTTCGTGTCGACACTTTGCTTTGTCATAATGCGACAGACACCTGTTCACTACGGTGTTCTTCCACAATTTAATAAACAATCCCAAAGGACGCTGTTCATGCTCTATGGAACTGTGACGATTACACGTACTCATTCATTCATTCATAATAATAATAAAAAAATCGCTGAGGCGTCTCGACGTCGCCGACGCTCGGTTATTAAAGACACGCCACTGAAATTAATTAATCTGCTAAAAGTTTGCATGAAATTGTATAGATTTCTCTACTACTGATATATATGTGGGGAAAGCATTATAAAAATAGTAAACACAATAATAACCTTTACTTGTTTTAAGTCCGAGCGCTTTCTCTCACAATAACTATGAGTATTTTCTTATTTTATTTTAACTAGGTCAGTACTACCTCCTGTGCAGAAAGATGAATATGGGATCCTGTACAAAAAGCTTAATTTTATAATACAATACAATATAGTATACCACTTTCTTTAGGGGTTAGCCCGATCCGTTGCGACACTCAAACTAACGATCTTTCATAATTAATTTCTATCTTTACACAGCTATCTTGCCTCCTATGCATAATTTTATTGTATGTATTATTAATCATTCATTTTTTCAATCCTAACTCAAATGTTTACTGATAAGCACTTTTACAGAAAAAGCACTGTTTTACTTGAAATTTTCACGTAATGAACTCGGCAATAAAAAACTATTCATCACAATCCAGTTATACTTAAATCCATTCTCAAACAAGGTGATTTAATAAAGTGTATGATCGTTTGGTGAAGTGCCTTTGCATGGACATTATTAGTGTGCCAAGTATGCAAATAGTGTAAAGAGGCAGGTCATTACGCAGTACATTGCGTGTTTTAGAACTTCTCACTTTTCACTTGCCCTCCGAGCCAGAAGTTCCCAACAACTACACTATCTTATCCCTTTCATGGCCCACTTTACTATTGTATTAATATTATATATTATGTGTTAGTAGGCACTACTTTGCAAAGTGCGTGTCTGGTGTGTATGTCAGTTAGTATGTTAATGAATCTGATAAGGAGAAAGAGACACATTTACAGGTTTTGTTGTTAAAACTAATCAATAGTCCGCACTGAATCATTCCCTATCTTATCACTTGGCACGCGCAACTGCCTCTTTTTTATATTATAATAATTTATTGTGTGAAAGGCATCATTGTTAGATGAAAAATATGTATTCATTAGTATGTATATACCGAAAGCAATATGACCATTTTTCATCGGTCACGTCATTTACAGGTGGTAAAGTTCAGCAGGTGAGTCTCTTCTTTTCAGTAATGCGTTTTTAATCACTTCGATCTGGTGGCACCTTTTATGTACACCTCTTCTTCGCTTACTTTCTACACGACCACTGAAACTTTTATCACCCCTCGTATTTTTCTTGGGTGTATAGTTTTTATAATGTATTTTACAATCATACATTTTATTATGTGTTTTTGCTATTGAAATCGTTCAGCGTAGATATATTTAGTTACAGAATTGATCGAATTAGCAGCTGAAGTATAATTAATTTGACCTCATTGTGACTCACAGACGTCCTCATAATCAAATGCTTCTTTGGTATTTTATTAAATGTAGTAAAAGCGTTGTAATTGTAGTGATATTATTGTTCGAAATACGACACGTAACGTTGCCGTTAAAGGGGGCACCATAGACAGGGGCGGAGGCCTAAAGGCGCCACGTAGCCACAAGCATTTACATATTACCGGTACACCACATTCACCCATAATTTATAATAATATTACGGCCATACAACATGCTCGTAAAACTATACAATTTGTTTGAAAAAAAAAACTATGCTAAAATTTTAATTATTCACCTCATTAACCAGCATTCTGATTATAGATCAAACGCTATTTACTACTACTTTACTAGTTTTATCAAACTGAGCTTTCGATTTTCTAAAATTAAATTATTTCATTGACCAAAATAATGTATAAAACGAATGCGGCGTGTTGAATCTGCATTGTTATATGTCTGTCTGCCGTAGACAAAAAATAACAAACATGTTGCAGTTGTTAGGGCGGTGAGGCGGCAACAAGTAGTGACGTCAGGGGGTGGTGGGTGGTTGGAAGTGTTACTATGGCAACACATCGATTGGTAGGTGGTTAGTATACAAGGGGCGAGTGCTTATGGTGGGGTAGAAAACCATGCAACAGATCTCTCTTCTTAGTATTGCAACCCAAAACAAAGACACTGGGTACTCGTATTTTAGAATACATAAAATTTTTGCACATTATACAAATATGTTTTTAATTTCTTTAAATGGCATATCATTATAGTGTTTACTTTTTTTCGTTACAGGGATGCTGGTTAACTGAAGATGGCCACGCGCACCCCGTCGTTGGAATCTTTACCCGGTGCCCACTCTATCGGTTCATACGGAGATCACGGAGAGCTATCGTCTTATTCACCACTTGTTCCTTCACCACTGACACTTAGCGGCTCCTCGCCGCCTGCCAGCGATAGTGCTGTCTGTGATTTATTAGGATTTGACGGTAGCGATTCAGCATCCGCTTGTGGACTCTGCAAAGACATATTTTCTGACCCCAGGGTCCTACCTTGCTTTCATACTTTTTGCCGTGCTTGTCTCGAACGAGAACAAACACATCCAGACAAGGTCTCGTGCCCCAAGTGCAAGACAGACTGCACACTACCTCCTGCTGGAGTTCGCGGACTTCTCTCAGACCCAGTTGCATCAGCCGCGGCTGCTGCAGAATCTGAGCTAGCCCCGTCGGGAGCCGCTCGCTGCACCGGCTGTAAGAGTCGAGAATCAGACGCCGTAGCGCGTTGTGTAGATTGCGCAAATTATCTTTGCCCCAACTGCGTCATGGCTCACCAATTCATGCATTGTTTTGAGGGACATCGTGTCCTAGACCTGGCCGATCTCAAAGATGACACTGAAAATGGAACTGTTACGGATACAGGATGCAACGGCACCGAGAAAGCAGTATTTTGTCCTAAGCATCGAAGTGATGTTCTTAAATATTTTTGCCGTACTTGCTCCGTTCCTGTGTGTAAAGAATGTACCGTTTTGGATCACCCTAGCTCTCATCACGATTGCGAACATCTTAGTGAAGCTGGACCACGGCAGCTAGAATTGATGAGACAAGCCGTAGCCGAAAGCAAAGCCAGAGCTGGTGATATGAGATCGGCTTCGAAAGCAGCCGAACTTGGAGTAACAAAACTTCAAATACAGTACCAGAAGGCACAAAACGAGATCGGAGACACTTTCCAATTTTACCGATCCATGTTGGAGGAGCGCAGACAAGAACTTCTCAAAGAATTAGAAAGTGTTTTCTCCACCAAACGCATATCATTAACAATGATCGGCCAAAAAGCACAAGAAACAGTTGAAAAAATTTACCAAACCTGCGACTTTGTAGAGCGACTTACCGAGTGTGCCACGGTTGCGGAAATCCTTATGTTCCGCAAACTTTTGGATTCAAAGCTTCAATCGTTATCGTCATACAATCCAGAACGCAACGTTCAAAGTGCTTGTGAATTAGAGTTCGTATCAAACTACCAAGCCATACAAGTGGGAGTGAGAAACACTTTCGGTTATGTGAGATCTGGCGGTGAAGCTACTGCAGGTCCTGGAAAGCAACCACCTATCGCTCGTCCCGCTGCAGTTACCCACCAAGGGTCCGGTAGCAGCTCAGGATCTTCAATGCATGGCTCTTCTGGATCCCTCAATGGTGCTCTTCATCTTTCGGCAGCACTTTCAGTGACTAACGATAGACACTGCGACGGCTTAACATCCAACCAATCTGCCTCTCCTTTCGAAAGCAGTATAATATCAAAACGTTTCGACGGCACTAATAGCCTGGGTCCATTCTCCACTGCCGTCGGAGACGTTAATTTAAACGGCATAAACCCTTATGGCAAATGGTCCAATGGTGGGTGTGATTTTCCCACATCGCTCTCTAATCCTTATTCGGTGAATGACGCATTCCACTCCGACTCAACTGCTGACATAACATCAAAGCTCATATCTGCTGCCATATTTCCTCCCAAGTCACAGATAAAACGTCAAAAAATGATCTATCATTGCAAATTCGGTGAATTCGGAGTGATGGAAGGACAATTTACCGAGCCTAGTGGAGTTGCCGTCAATGCCCAAAATGACATAATCGTTGCCGATACAAACAACCATCGCATCCAGATATTCGACAAAGAAGGCCGATTCAAATTCCAGTTTGGCGAATGCGGTAAACGAGATGGTCAACTATTATACCCCAATAGAGTCGCCGTAGTGCGCACATCTGGAGACATCATAGTAACTGAGCGTTCTCCGACACACCAGATACAGATCTACAATCAATACGGACAGTTTGTGAGGAAATTCGGCGCTAACATTCTCCAACACCCCAGAGGAGTGACCGTCGATACGGAAGGAAGGATCGTAGTCGTGGAGTGCAAAGTGATGCGAGTGATTATCTTCGACCAATCCGGTAATGTGTTGCAAAAGTTCGGATGCTCGAAGCACCTGGAATTCCCCAACGGAGTGGTGGTGAATGACAAGCGCGAGATCTTCATCAGCGACAACCGCGCGCACTGCGTCAAAGTATTTAACTACGAAGGGGCTTATCTGCGGCAGATAGGAGGAGAAGGCGTGACAAACTACCCCATCGGGGTGGGCATCAGCGCTGCTGGAGAGATCCTCATAGCTGACAACCACAACAACTTCAACCTGACCATCTTCACGCAAGAAGGGCAGCTGGTGTCGGCTCTGGAGAGCAAGGTGAAACACGCCCAATGCTTCGACGTGGCCCTGATGGATGACGGCTCCGTGGTGCTGGCCAGCAAGGACTACAGGCTTTATATTTACCGTTACATACAAGCTCTCCCGATTGGCATGTGAGCCGGGCCTATCACGCGTGACTCTCTAGGCGCGCCGTGAAATCCACAATGATGGACCAATATTTTTATACATACATAAAATGATTAAGGTAGCGAATGTGTTTTTATGAAAAGCGGGAGTGAAGTTGTAAGCCCTCTGTTGTTTATCCACTATATTATAATATTATAATGTGTGCCGTTGTTTTCGGGCTGCTTACTTCAGGTATTCTCGACTTGATTCATTACAATTGCCATTCTTTATCAATCAAGATATGCAAACATCAAATTCGTAATAACTGCTAAAAGAGATTATTATCAACACACTTACACACACACACAGTATATTATGTCACACATCCGTTTTAAACCTTGCATATTATTATTATTTTACTCTAAGGTTATTTTTTTAATTTTTATTTTACAAGTATATGTTCTGTTAAGTATTATTTACCTTCAAACAGTATGCGAACCTATTTGATAAGTTTTTGGTACGTGTAGGGTAGTGTGTCAGTGCATGCAAGCCTTAGTTTAATGATTTTGTGTTTTTACTTTATTATTATTATTTTAGAGTGGTCGCTAGTGTTGACGTGCAACTTCATCGACGATACATTTTTTTAATTAAATTTAAGTAATAAGGGTTGCAATTTTTTAAAGTTCGACTGATCGTCGTCGATGGAACGACATTAATACCGGCGACCGCTCTTGTTTATTATTTTGTATTTAATTAGGATTTCATTGATTTGTGTTCAGTTTTTATTATGATTTAGTCACTCGACATCATATCGGTAGGTGATGTTAAAATAATATCTTCCCCTCCTCGACGTGTACATGATTTTAATAATAATATTAATAAATATCCCCTCGCAAAAAATGACATTTTCATTGTTGATCTGACTTTAATATATTTATAATTTATGAGGTATTTGTTTTCATCTCGTGTGAAATTAACGACTGAAACTTGTTTTATGGAAATGAGGCTGTTGCATGCACACCCCCATATATTTTAAAGTTGTTATTATTTTCAGTATAGTATGTTAGGCCGTAAGGATTTCCTATAACCAAAATTCTAACCGACATTGATTAAAGTCCCGATTTACGACATCGGTTGAACCTTTGTCTTTTACGAAAAAAGCATTCACAGCTTCTTAATAATTCGAAGCACCTGTTATTTTGTCCACTGATGCATTCCTCATCACCATTTTCGATTGTTGATTATTGATTGATCTCGTGTAGATTGGGCAGAAAATACTTACATTATTTAGTATAAAGCATTATTGCGCTGTCTCGATGGGGATTATGACATTGATCATGTTATAGATCACGTGTGAGGGTCGGACAGAAGACGTCTTAATGCTGGCCATATACGCTCCGGTTTGCCATAATTATTGTGGGGACAATCCCGGATGCCTGAGAGTTTTTTCAGTTATTTTGGCAATGTAATATCAAATTTTAACCAAACCGGAGCGTGTATGGCCAGCATTATGGTTTGCTAAGTCGTGCGAGAAACTCTTCAAACAATCTGTTGTAGGCTAGTAGTGTTTTTCGAATGCACCTCTGCCTGTTGTATTAATAGTTGTGTTTCCACCCCCTAAGAAGATATGTAATATAATTTAGCCGAGCGCATGATGTTCTAACGAACTATTCAACCCCTTGATGTCTTCTCTTCTACCCTTATTCGATACCGTCGACTATATTTTTATACATATATCGCGGTTCACCCCCTTATCGATCACAGCGACAAATAATATTGAAAAGTCTTTGAAACATCTCGTTCCTTTACTGTGTCGAGGCTCACCAGTTTATTTTCATATCCTTATTTTTATACTATTATTAAAATGATAAATAATACTTCTTAATTTTGACAGTGTTTGTTGTTATCATTATTATTATTATATTATATTATTATTATTTTATTGTATAAAATTTTGTTCTTAAATTAATGTACATCGTTTTGTTTTGAATTATTTTTGTTGTATAATTGCTTTTTTTTTAAATAATACCAGACTTTGCAGTTTTCACATTGTGTTTTTTTTTCTTTTTTTCCGTAGTGCTAGAGTGTGTTTTTGTGTTTCACCTATTCCCATCACGCCTTACATTATCGAAATGGGTTCCTTGCTTTTGTTTTATCCCGATCCAATGTTGTTTTTTTTTAATTATTATCAATACACATTCAGAAGATACAATCTCGTTTTATCGGTAAGTACACGAAGTTTGCATTTACGAAAGAAATACACGAAGCAGCTCGATATTCAATGTGTAATGAGTGAAAATGACACTGTTTTAATTCTCCTTCACAATAATGTGTAATAAAATATTTGTAAGATGCTTTTGTTGACTTGAACCAACTGTGGAAGTTATTCAACATTGCCAGTGTTTTGCCAAGGATTATTTGAGTGCCAAATTTAACCAGTCTATACAAAGCATAATTCAGGGTAAAGCCTGCAACTTAATAGTCTATCAATTGGATCCCTTTAATATTTATTTGCATATGATGGATATTAGACTGACGTGGTTTCAGCACCGATTCCGATTTCTGTAAATACATTTTTTACAAGACACACTCGTCAGTTTGATATCTTTTAAGATGTCATCTTTCATAAGATTTTGTATATCTTTTTTACGTCTGCTTCACACGCAGTTTTTTCTCCTTTTTGTACATATAAATAATCGACGATGCTGATAATTAAATAATTACACATCGCTTTTCCATGAATGAATAATATAAGGAGTATAATTATAATTATAACCGCTTGCTGTCTTTTCAATTAAAGACAAACTCACTTTTTAGGTATCGCTGTTCCGTCAAAAAAAAAACTACATACAATTACCACGCGTAAAAACCTAATCTCCAAGTCAATTACTCTAGGGAACACTTAATTACTACTTATTAATTCATATTGTGTAATGACAAGAGTGAATGGAAATACTACTTATATTAGACATTAACAGATCGATGTATCTTTTTTACCAAAATATCAAATCGGAACGTTTACAGGATAGCTTGGTTTTAGAATCCTACACCCACATTTCTATTTACTCTATTTTAACTTTTTAAAATCTCTTCTCTCTCGATTCTATTGAATAACCACTTACTCACATATTTTATACCCCATTGGCTGTTTTTGGAGATTCTCCCCTTCGCAGTAATCACTCCTTTTTAAGGCTTTAAACTGATTCTTCACCCATTTTATTATTACCTGTCATTGAACTATGAATACTTTAATTTGAGACAATCTTCCGGCTGGCGAAGGGAATTCTTCCGAAACCGTATATTTTATCCGATTAACTAAACTCTCTATATATAATATATAAAAATTATCATAGGCATCTTGAATATATTCGTAACACTTCTTCCCTCTAACCTCGGTTCCGATTTATGGATATACAAAATATTTATACATATATTTTATACCTAAACTAACGAAAACCGGCAGCTTCACTTGGAACAATCTAGAAAAAATACAGTTTTGATGTGACTGATTTTTTTAAAAGGCAAGACCGTAATCTTTTAATATTTATAATGAGTGAAAAAGGAAACAGACTGTATGAAAAGTCAAAGTTTTCCGTCTCTCAGTATAAATTAAGGCTTTGCAATTCAAATTGTGTAATATTGCCTCTCGCGAGCGTTTGATTTTCATAATTTTTCTTAATAATCTAAATCCCCATGGACTACATTGAATTTCGTCAATCAAGTATTTTAATGGTGAAAATGCCGGTTTTCAGAGAACTCTAATCTACGACTACGCATATTTACAATACAAGAATTTTCTACAATAAGAAGCAAAAGTGTTTCTAAAGTTAATTATACATATTAACGATACTCACGTTTCACTCCAAATTCGTAAACACCAAATAATAATTAATGATAAATGATATTTATATAACGTATAATTACACCACTATGCCCTTCCCTGTTTAGTAGGAGACATTTTATAATAATTTAACCTATACGATAATGACTAGAATGTAATTGACGATGTTTACAATCAACCCTCTCCACACGGGGGGTTGATTTTTATCTATTTTTCAATACTGCTTCACTTTTAACTCTGATAGTTACTGTAAGGTGTGTATATTATATTTTTTTATCTGGATTGATTAAGGGAGCATTGGGAGTGTAAAAAAGTTGTTGAAAATGTGTGATATTTTTGGACGATATTGTAGGACTTCACACATAAAACATATCTGTCTTTTGCTAATTGTGGAATAATGACACTATCAACGCTCAATGTATGTATGTAATGTTGGACATTATTAAGCACAAACCTGTTATAACGAGGAATAATAACGCGTAGGAATAATAACTTTATATATAATTAGTGTTACTACTAGTAATGTGCACCGAGTCAAGCTTTAGTTTTATACACACAAAGCTTTCGATGTTGTAAATATGAATTAATCAATTAGAGGCGACATGTTTGAGCTTTTTGTGTGACACAGGTCATTCGATTCTAAGTCATTAGTCATTATTGATATATATTTTTTCATATACTGTTGGTTAAGCCGTCTTCTTTCATTTGCCATCGACTGTTGAATGAATATTGTTCCGAAGCACTTCTTAATTCATCGAGCACATGTTAACAATATTGAAGGTTGTTGAGACTTTTTATTGAACAAATCCACTCGGAATTGAAACGATTTTTTATTTATATATATATATATATATATATATTAAACATATCTCTGGAAGTTGTTCTCTGTCCGATACATATTAAAAATATATTTACAATTGATAAGTCGGAAACGTTTGCTTGCTTGTGATGTGTTTTGTCAATCGTAGTATTATTATCATTATTAAATATAAAAACATTTTATAGTTTTTAATGTTGAACTATATATTATATTTATTACTCCACACACAAACACACATACACACACCAAACTGCAGATTTATATTTTCTAAATTTTTGATACAAACGCTTTTGTCGATAGTGTTTTAATCTTTCTTGTCTCTCTTTGTTATTCGCTGAAATTAATCAATGCAGTGCTATTCAACTTTTATATAAAGCATATTAACCATGACGTTTGTGAGTTATCTTGCGTTACAAACCTATCAAATAAATAGTAAAATATGGAATGGGGGACTAAAAGGAAATAATTTTAAATAATTAACTGAATTGCAGCTCAAAAAAACTAATTAATAATTTGTTTATACACAGTGAAAATCAAATAAAAACATTGTGTTAAAGGATTAAATTAAATACAGTTTATTGTATGTATTAATAGTTAACACAGACAACACTACGTATTTATAAATGCATATGACAAATATGTCAATTTATACATGCATACATACCCCTTTTTTAATGGATTTAAAGTCCCGAAGGTTGATTAGCACTGATTAATGAAAACCTTATTGTTGTGTATTTTATTTCAGACCGCCACTCTTAAATAAAATCCAGGCCTACTTACAACAAATGATGATATTTTAAAAAAAAAATAATTAATTACGACTCAATTTTTAAGACTGATGAAAAAAATATGAATAATTCAAAAAAAATCAAATAAAAACGCAAAAACACACACTATTTCTCCACGCTGATTGTTTTGCTCTGTGGTAATATCACGAAACACACTTCATTCATTCAAAACTATTTGCAGAGGAATTAAATATGGAAACCTTCTCGGAATGTGTAAAAAGTAAACGATTGTTGCCAAAAAAAAAAAAATAATAATTAAACAAAAATATATATTGACGAAAAATTGACAATTGTGAATGTTGTTCTTTGTCGGTTTGTACGAGACGAAACTTCAATATTTTATTTTTTCATAACGATTACTATCACGTAACAATTAATTGTAATGTACAATAGAGGTTTTAGGCTAAATCATCCCGGGGCCACACTGTTGGATCATTGTATTTATAACTTATTGTATATTTATAATTATTAAGATTGTTCAACTTCACAACCATCGCGATACATTTCGTCCTGCATTAATTAATCGATCGATGATTTAAAACTAATAAAGTGCATATCGGTTGAAATATTGTATAGGTAAAGCTAAACTGTGAACACGTTCGTTGTTATTCTCGATTCGAAATTCACACATTGTTGGATTAATAATATTAAATGATAATATTTAGAATATTGTTCCGAGTTATGTCTCCTATGCCTGCCAAAATACATTTTCCAATGGATGACTTAGATGCCTTTTAATAACCATCGATATCAATATTCATACTCGTGCACATTATGTATTTATAATATTATATCGCGTAATTATAAGAAAACAATCTGTTGTCTAATGTAGCCTTACTGAATCCTAATATACTATTATGTTTGAAAAATGATATGAAATTGTGTATTTTATTACATGAAACTATGATTAATCTCTTGTCTAAGTGTACAACTCTCCATACAACATCCGCAAATCGATGGGCTGTTAACATAATAACCTATCTACAATATTTTATTATAAATCATAAACTCCCAAATCCAATTTTTATATAAGTGCTTTTGACGTATTATTATTTTATTTCACCTCTGATATTTACACAAAACATTATATGATATACATCTACACTTATCATATATCAAATTGTTCACTTAATATCCGAAAATTCAAATTAATTTTACCGAATAATAAAAATATAAACCGCGCAGTGCTCTACAATTCTGAGCAATTGAAAACCCTCTTGATCAAGATTTGGCTATATTTTACATACTTATATAAAAACTTGGTTTCCTTTTAACATTATCTGAGAAAACAAATATTTGTTTGCACTTATTAAAACACTGTACGGATTATTTCATAATTGAGGCGCTCACTATCAAAAGCTCCCAAATTCAATTTTATATATTTTTTGTCAAATATTAGTTACAACTTAATTCTATATCGGTTAATTGCCATTAATAAATAATGGTTATTTTTGGCACTAACCCGGACAAAAATATGTACTTGTTTGCAATTATTAGAGCACTGTATGGATTATTATTTTTTTTAAATATTTATTGTATTTGATTCTCTTAAATCTAATTTATAATAATTGATGATCAAAATATCGTGAATATTGATTAAAAAAAAGAAGAGAGCTTTTGGTTTTGAGCCACTCAATTGTATTATTTCATTTGAATAAATACAATTTGCAATAAGCCGAAAATGTGACCGTTTTGAGTATTCATTCAATAAATAAGCCACTGATAAAGATATAACTTGGGAGTAAAAATGCATATTTAACTCAAAATATTGTAGATAGGTTTTTGCGTTAATCAGCCATCGTTATGATTATTTATTACGTGTATTAATTGGTGTGAGTCCCGATCTCTAGTCGTTTCTTTTTCGGTATTTTAAATCTAGTCTTGTTTATGAATATTGTGTGTGTTTAATTTTTGATATCGTTTGTCAGTTTGTCGATGTGTAGGTGATCTGTTTGTGGTAATGTTAAAGGCGAGTTGTGGTCAAAGTTACGGTGGATAATAAATGTAACCAACTGTCTAGTCTCTCGTATTGTATTTAACTGATAAGTGTTGCTTAGAATCTTCTTTAACTGATAATAATATCCTACATTGTTGATTGTGATTGTTAATATTATCCATCAGGACCGCCCAAAGTGACCCGACTCCTCCTTTGTGTAGACGCGAAAATAGGATTTTTGGAAAATCGAAAAAAAAAAAATAAAATAAAAATACATTAAAGTAAAATAACATTTATCTGTGTTAGAAACGGTTGTCGAGTTAAATATTATGGATTATTCGAAATAGTTTTTGAAGATTTTAATGAGATGCATCAGCAAACCACCCTATTAATTATATATATTATCGAGACAAGTTTTTAAATTGGAATACTTTAATTTTTCAGGAAACGTTGTTATTGTTCTTAAAATAGTCGAAAACTTGTTGAGAGGAATAAAAAAGATAAAATAATGATAGTGATTATTTAATGGGAAAAAAATATGATAATATATATACGAACTTGTTTGTGTACAATATTTAATTTTATTTTTTTTATCGACCATAATATTTAATGTGAATGGGAAGTTGGTAATTTTAAAGTGTTTCTCGCTAATTATAATTAATTATCTGTACCGTTTAAGTTTATATTAAAAATAATTATAATTATATATTATATTTGTGTGACATTTGTTCATTGAGAATGGAACCGCAGCACAATTTACTCATTTTTAGTATTATTATATTTATATATTATAACTGTTTGTTTGTATTGATTTTTGTAGGCGAAATTGACGTGAGGTATGAACATTGATTAGGAAAATAAGAAAGGCTAAAGAATGTTTTCTTTGTGTGTGGGTTATTTGAATATTAGGAAATAAATCAATGATGTTTGTTAAGCGGATGAAGGCAATCGTGTTTGGACTTTTGTATTAAATAATAATCGCGACAATCTAGTGTAAACAAAGTTAATAGATTTTAAATCGCCGCCTTTTTCTCTATGAGGGTCAAACACGACGAATCAAAGGACGCAATCTTGACTAATAATTATATTGTTTATCTGACCAAAATCATCCCTCGGGGTGAAGAAAACAGGGTTTGCGAGTTGAATTTTTGTTCTAAAACAGTCCACACGATTATTCGCCGGATTCCGCTTGGATAGTTTCAATTATAGATGAATAATGGGGATGGTTATTTAACACCCTCGATGACCACTCGGGGGTTGTTTAGTTATTTGAGAAGCTGTTGAAGTGAACACGATCGATTGTTTGTAAACGATACATTTCATTTTTTTTTACATATAAAATGTATTCTGTCATTGAACACATTCCACTATTTTGACAAGTTGAATATTATAAAGTAAAGCTACAAGTTAAACCGAGAGCTGCCAAGTCGGCTTTCGTGTTAGATACCTTATCATTATATTATATTATTATTAACATTAAGGATTAAACTTAACGATAATATCTCATCAATAATTTTACTTCTATGTTGTACTGAAATGGATGAAAAATAAAGTGTTTGAAAAATAATGTCGTTTTATTTATTAGTCAAATCATTACAATAATATAATATGATGGGCTCAGAATCTAAACAATTACAACTTTGATTTATATTAAAAATAATTAAATAAAAATGAATTCTTGAGCGCCTCATACATATATAGAATATGCTTAATTTAATTTAAAAAAAAAATAATGCCAAGGGGCTTTTTGAGAGGGTTTTTTATACACAACAACGTGTTAATTGTCTGTCGGTGATCTTAACTATTACTAGTTACACAGGTCACCGACTTAATAATCAGTATTTACCTTACAATACAGGAAATCAGAATAAACTTGGATCAAGACGATCGATCAGGATGTTATTAATATTATTCCCGATCTCCCAGTCGTAATAACCGATCAAACCAATTTAAAATCCTTGAATTAAGCGGGATTTGAACCCATGACCACCGTTTTTGTAGCCATACGGCTTATTTCTTGAGCTATTACGCTGGTTTTTTTAATTTTAAGTTATAAGAATTTAATTTATGGGCAGAAATAGATGGCCCATGGAGTTGTGAGAAGTAAAAGATGATGTCAAACTGGCCAGTGATGTTTTATTTGAAGATGTTAATTATACAAAGCCCCGTGGGGGGCGTGCTCTATGCAAGAGCATCTCGAAGACGTGTGTACAGCTCGAGTGCCGGTAGGCAAGAGGCAGTTGCTCACTGCGTGGAGATGGGAGCTCTGGCTGTTAGCGCCAACTGGAAGTGCATAAATACATATCTGCGCTGTCCAGTTAGCCGCTACAAATTTAAAGATAAAATACTATAAGGATACCAATGGTCCGAGTCTCGTTTTAAAATAATATTGAAAAGTTAACATTTCGTTGGGTCTGACAACAAGTTCAGTTGCCATAATTATAACCTATTTCCATTTTATTTCTAGTAAAAACCGACGAGTTTCATAGTATATAATATATTTTTATAGGAAAAATGATTTGGGTCATTTTATATGAGTGTTGTCATGTCATAAAAATTTATAGACAATCTCAGGTCAGTTTCCTTTATCCTGTCAAGTATGCTAGCCCTGACCCAGGCTGATCCGTGCCTTGAATCTATTGAATTAATTAGCTTAGTGAGATAGATCAACTAGGCGCAAAGCAGAAGACGTGAGTTCGAGTCCCGCAAAAGGTAATTAATTAAATTATATTAAATTTAACGCTTTCAATGCCCGGTTATATGATTGTACATTTATTTGGGATTAAAATAGCCTCTTTGTGCTGATTGTGGGTATTCGTGAATGGAATATATGTCCAGATATTTATTACAAGCAGAGGGTTGTTGGTGTTGCCATCGTTACGCCGCGGGGTGCAATCCCACATTAAACTGGAACACATTTTATAAATAATTACAAGGATGCTGCTTCACGTGAGTATTGTAAATAAATTGAAACGAATTGAATAAAAATGTCTCCAATTATTTTTACACGCACATATATACTAGTTGGATTGCCTATATTCAGGCGCATTTTGAAATGTTATTAATAATAAGTGATATTTGGTTAGTTCCTGTTGTGGTCGATTAATCATAAGACATGACCTTAACGAGCAGCTAAGCTTTGCCACCCCCTACTGAAAAACCACCCCCTCATCCTTAACACCGATGTCACAATAAATATTAGTACTAATCTTAAAAAAGGATTGTTATTTGTAGAACGATTAATCATGTTATTATATAATGCGGGGCTGAAGATTGTAATGTGGCATTGGTCACTTTTCATGGGACACATTTTTATATTTATCATTTTCTGTATTATCATATATTATCCTGACATTTGCAAAAGATGTACATTGTTACGCAACCGAATTTGTGAAAAAATATATTCCCACTTCCTAATAATTATACATCACAATAACTCTTTCGTTGTTTTATTTTATTATATTTTAAGAGCGAATATGGTATCGCGAAAATAATACATGTTTACCCTTATTTATCGTTTTATTACATATACTATTTAACAGAAATTTTAATAAAAAATTGAATTTACAATCAAAATTACATCTTGCGAAAATTTTATAAAAAAATCATACTGCAGTACCACTAGAGCATTACGGGGGATCCCAAGTCGCAGTGATGATAATGCAGCATTCGTCAGTTGGAACATGAAAAATCAATAAAAAATTAACAATGACTTAAAAGAAGAATAAAAACATTAAAAGATGGAACAATGTAAAAAGGTTTTAATAAGATAAAGACAAAAATTTGTGCACGATCTCCGAAATTATAATTATAAAAATACATTCTCGTGCATAAGCTAAACAGGTCTTAAAAATGATAAAATGATTATTTTTTTAGACTATAGGTTATATATACTATAGGTAGGTATAGGACTATAGGTTATGTATAAAATAGAAAATGGCTCTTAGCAAAAAAAATTATTAAAAATAAAATTGTAAGCGCAGTGCTCTTGAATTTTCAACACTTGAAAACGTGTTTTTTTTTATCAAAATTTGGTTATAACCAGATCTAGGAGGCTTGAAATGTAAAAACTAGTTTAAATAGTTAACTATACTTACTAATTCTTGACCGTATACTTAATATTATTAAATGAATTAAACAACGGGACTAAAAACTGTCCCGTTTTTGCAGTTCCGCCTCCTAGGTTTTTTATAACAATATAAAATTATACAAAAAATATGATCATTTTAGTAGGTAATAGGTATTTAGTACGAAATCATAGATCGTTTTTTAAATGTTTGCTTAATTATTTATTATTTGATTACTTCCATTCATAATTATAAGTTTATGTGATCGTAAAGCCCATTTACCCCCTTTTGCAATCTTAAACTGAAATACAGGTTGGACTTGAATATATTAAGAATATTTAAAGGGATAGGGGAGTATCACAAATGTTAAATAAATATTTTTAAATAATTAATTACGTATTTAACAGACGCAATAATAGTGCTTTTCCCTTAAAATATTCTCAGTTAGTTCAAGTTCATCCTGTACAAATCAAACTAATTCATTGCGTTTGCTTCATATTTTTCATATAATATCTATAATTGTCTAAGGGTGTGTATGTTATATGTCTGTATTTCTATGCGGGTCCTTCCCTCAACCATCCTTAGAGTTAATATAAAAAAATCACAATTCTTTAGAATGAAAAAACAAACTTATTATCTTCGTATTAAAAACAATTCAGAGCATCTAAAAACAATATCGATATTAAATAAATTTTATATATATATATATATAAATATACAAACATTTTAATAATGGATCAAAATATGTTTTCATTAACATGATTTCCTGTACTTTCTGGTGAAATATATAAATGAAAGTGATGTGAAATGAGTATCGTATATAATTTGGGGCGTCTTTGATAGTCCTTCCGGCGGGCGTCGCGTCGTGCCTTAAACGTAATTTGCCCACCTTTAAAGGCTTCATAAAAATGCGCAATGCACGGGATGGGGAGCAGCCACATTCTGGAAATATGTATAAAAAGAGCTAAGGGGGGTGTAATGCTGTGGGGCGGTCGAGGGGGCGGCAGACAGGGGTGTCTCGGGGGAAATAACCACTTCTTGTGCACCTGAATTATTCATAAGCAATGATTTGTTCACCTCTAAAGTGTCGATACGCACTCTTTACCACTTCCTTGTCTCGCATTACTAAATTGATCACTAATTAAAGGGCTGCCTGGAATAAGGGCGTATACTTTAATTACCAGTTTTAAAGTACTGTCTTTGGTAACAGGTAAATAAACCAACAATTATATACAACATCAAAAAAATACACATATCGATGGGGAATTTGGAGTTTATTTAAAAAGTTGTTTTACGGAAAGGGGGTGTATCCTATTATATACTCGATTACAGTGAAGAAGGATTTATTTGCTATTTAATTTTAATTAAAATATAGTCAGACTTATTTTAATTTGCTTATCATAAAAAATTTTTACATTTGCAACTAAATTCATAATTATACTACATACAGCCCTGATTAGTCTCATCGCAAAACTACATCCCGTTAATTATTTTAAGGGTTTTATTCTACAAATAAAATAAACAGACAATTTAAGTATTTATTACATTTTTTAAATTAATTTAGAGAATATAAAGAGTAGGAATACAATATAATCTCAATAATCCGACGCGTATGGAACCCAAAACGTGCAGATTATCGAATTCCTAAGTATTAAAAGTAAAAATACTAAAACAAACTGGTTTGTTTATCCTACATTATATAAATTGTCAAATATATTGGCGATTGTGGTGTAGAAGGGGGTTTATGTATTACCAGGCGCTTCTGTATATTAAAAAACCATGGATGGAAAAATATTTAAAAATTCTAATAAATTTAAAGAAGTGTAATTCTGATATTAAATATAAATTTGGGCTGAAATAATCTGCAGTTGTCAATGGAGATGGAATCAAAGCAGTGGTCAATAAAAATATGGCATCTATTATTATTATGATGATAGATCTGATTAAACAGCAACAGTTGTGGTGGTTGTACATGAGGGGGTTGCACAGGCTTGCCGCCCCCCTTTATACAAGTATTATTTACTTTATTTGGACGCCACTCTACAATTTTATATAATATGCGCGTTTTAAAAATCATCACACACTGGCAACACTCGTGTACGGTAATTGATTTTGGGAATGTTGTATTGAGTGGTGTAAAGTGCAGGAAGTAATGAAATAATATGAGAGAGAAGTGTGAGGAGATGCGGGGTGCATTGTGGGAGTGACTGGGCGGCGAGGGGGTAGTAACATGGCTTGGGGGATACAACGAACCAGACGAGGGTTGGAATACTATTATAGACACACACTTACATTACTACTGCAATCAAATATATACCATAGCCAATATAATTCATTCAGTGTCTAGTACATTCATCAATACAGGATCGCAAATTGCAATACTTTATTTTTCAAATATCAAATTATTACAACAGTGCAGTTGCCATACTTTCAAATATAATTAATAATATTGTATGGTTTTGCTTACTTAAAAGTAAGAACACGCTCATAAGAAAACCACAATATTTTTATGCAATATATTAAATAGCGAATGGGGGTAAATGATCCCCATACTTCACTTGTACATACATGTGTCTAAATTTCATCGATTTCCACTTCTAAGCTTTAAGTAATCGTAACGTTTATGGAGAATCCGTAGATTTCTGTATTTTATAAATCAATTAAAAAAATAACACATTGGGATTGTTTAAATATAAAAATTTAACTACACTTGCAATTTTAAAAGTCTGAAGAAACCCCTCGACTAATCTATTTTTTATAAACTTAGCATATTGTAATTTTAATGGTATAATTAAAGAAAAAATATAACAACTTAAAGAAAGGTTAAAATATATCGTTATTAAAAAAACACTCTTCGTTTCTGATTTGTTAGTGCAAACTTCATACTTAAAACAAACACTTACCGCAAGCGGTTGTGATTGGAGATTGATTGATTGAGTAACATATATATTATATTTCCGGTACAGTAAATATTATATTTCCGGTACTCAGTCATTTATAAAAAAATATTCAAAATGTTTTTTTAACATAAAAACATGGAAAATTAACCTAAAGCATAAATCAAATGTATCAAAAATATGCCCTTTTAATAGTTTTTATACAGAGTTGAGTTTTACTTATTGAATATATTTTTCACCTAATTAATTATTAATAAGTACAGTTTGGAAGTCATGTAAGCTATGGTATATATATTTTTATTTTATATTTTTAAGCATGAACATACCTGCATTATTTATTTTAAATCAAATAAGCAATTTTTAATAAAATCTTTCGATTACTGTAAAAAATCATTGTATAGCTCCCCTTAAATTAATCTCACTAATTCTAAAATTCCAACCTCTCTTAGAACTGTTGTTATGGTCCAGTATTATTAAATATTTTATTTTATATACGCCCTGAGAAGGTTTTTATAAATCTTTGACATTCTAATTTTTACCATGCTTTTATTGTGTAATTTTTGTGGAAAAATAGCATAATTTGTCAAAAAAAAAAATACAAATAAAAATTGTATTTAATAATAGAAAAAGCACACATGTCGCCTATTAAAGTCGACATTTCTCTTTCAAAATAGTGATTTTTAGTCTCTCTTGAAATATTTGACTCTTGTAATAACCACCAAGGTCTTAAATTGAGATAATTATTTATTTATGCACCGAGGAGCTTTTTTAGACATAACAACGTGTTAATTGTCTGTCGGTGATCTTAACTATTACTAGTTACACAGGTCACCGACTTAATAATCAGTATTTACCTTACAATACAGGAAATCAGAGTAAGCCTGGATCAAGACGATCGATCAGGATTTTATTAATATTATTCCCGATCTCCCAGTCGTAATAACCGATCAAACCAATTTAAAATCCTTGAATTAAGCGGGATTTGAACCCATGACCACAGTTTTTGTAGCGATACGGCTTATTCCTTGAGCTATTACGCTGGTTTTTTTATTTTATGTTAAAGTAATTTAATTTGAAGTTAAAATATTATAAGGATACCAATGGTCCGAACTGAAAACATTTCAATGGGCCTTGGCTCCAATAATCTGACGACAATTTTCAAGAATATACATTCAAGGATATACATTTATTATTAATATGTCATAATAGATTTATCATAATAAGACTATGACATCATTGAAATAGTTTATAATATCAATGGTAAAATTACACAATTTAATTCAAGTAATCATAAATAATGCCCCTATTTTTATTTTTAATTAATTGTCTGTCGGTGATCTTAACTATTACTAGTTACACAGGTCACCGACTTAATCATCAGTATTTACCTTATAATACAGGAAATCAGAGTAAGCCTGGATCGAGATGATCGATTGGGATTTTATTAATATAATTATAAATAAGCCATGAGCAGAGTATTTGTAGCCACGCGTCTTATCCCCTGAGTTATTTATTATATTGAGGAGTGTCTTTATTTTTGTCCCACGTGGCAATGGAATATGTTTGTTTACGTGGTGATATTGTGTATGGAATAAAACAGGCAGACAGGCAGACGATGTCAAAAGGCTGTTCTGGTTGACAGAGGGTTGCACGCACCCCCTGTACTATAATACTGTACTGCAGGATCGATAAGGGGGCGTAACACACTGCTGCTGATGATGATGATTGTGCCTGTGGTGCTCCTGCCACTGCTGATGCTACTGCAACCACCGCCGAAATTCACTAACCCTCCGCCACCCCCTGAGCCACCCCCTGAGCCACCCTTGCACCACCCGCCACCCTGCTCAATGAAAGGGGAGCTCTATCGATCCCCCAATGTGATGCACCAACTCCATCCATAACCACGCACCATAACTCCTTGTCGATCCATATGTCTGACCGATCACTATTTCAATTAAAAATACATAAGCTAACATCCTGCATCAGCAAGCTTTGAATATTTATTTATTTATTTTACGCCCCAAGGAGCTTTTTTAGACACAACAACGTGTTAATTAATTAATTGTCTGTTGGTGATATTAAATAATGAATAAACCTTGATATACCATCTCAGACAACACTTTAATATAATATCAATTTTTATACGTTCTTTTTGGTTTTTGGTTCAACTAATTTCAAAAAGATTATAAAAAAATACTTTTTTTAATTTGTATTTATTTTTTAAGTAGGTATAATAAAAATATTATGTAGCTTACAATATTTTACAAAATTTAATAAAAAATCTAGAGAACCGCCCAAGTCTGCCCACAAACCTATATTCTATATTGGAGCACTGCACGGGGTACTTCTACTATATTACTTTATTTATAATATGCCCTGATGGGTTTTTGGAGAAGATTTTTTCAAATTTTGTTTTTTTAGACACAACAACATGTTAATTGTCTGTCGGTGATCTTAACTATTACTAGTTACACAGGTCACCGACGTAATAATCAGTATTTACGTTACAATACACGAAATCAGAGTAAACCTGGAACAAGACGATCGATCGAGATTGTATTAATATTATTTGCAATCTTCCAGTCGTAATAAACGTTTAATTCAATTTTTAAAAAATTGACTTGAGCGGTATTTGATCCCATAACCACAGATATTTGTAGCCACGCTTCTTATCGAGTTTTCTCGAATTAAGTCGAGTAAAAGTAGAAAAATGTACATCTTCTTTACTATATCTTGATAATCAAACAGATTTAGGAGAATTCTTTACAAGCAATACTTGAAATAATATGATAACTGTATTTGAGAGCTTTTAATTGTGAGCGCCTCAATTATCAAATAATTCGTACAGTGCTCTAATTTTTGCAAGCAAGTATTTGTTTTTATTTTTTCCCATATTAAATATTTCATGTTATAATAGTAATATACTAGTATAATAAGCCGCTGTCAGTCAAGTCAAATAATTCTAACTTAATAGATACCTTAGCTATGTAAATATTCTATTATTTTGCTATGTTCACCGTCTTAAACTAATTTATGTCCATCTTGTATATAATAGGCTAACGTGTGTGTATGTATGTTGTTTTGGTGTTTAAGCACTTTCATACAGTATGGGAAAATAGTTCTAAATGTTTAAAAAATTAATCTTTTCGAAATTATCTCGCATTAATATATATAATGTTATTTTGTCAAATTGGTTCAACTGATTTTACAAAAATATTATATGAAATAGTGCTTAATGTATTGGGAAACAAGCTTTTAAGACTCGTTTTAACTCCAAATTAATTCGAAATAAAAATGAGACGTATAATTCCATAACAAAGAACTCAACAAGATGTAATTTTCTTTTTTGAAAAATATAATTCACTCCTCATGATTATCATTGATTTAAAATTACGCGCATATTCGACTTATCTTTAAAAAATTATATTTATTCGAACGAAACGAAGTCTATTTAGGGTTCATGTTTCTGGTTGTATTTTAAACTATGTGATTATTTTTAAATAAGGTAGAAAAAAACAAATTCTGAATATGGAACGTACGATTTTCAAATTATTTTAAAAAAATCACTGTTAATAATAATCCAAACATACTTGCGGTGTTTTATTTTTAACGAGGTAAAAACAGTAGGTATCTTTTTCAAACAAAGACGGATGACTATCGTTATTTTTTTTCAATCCAATCCACTTTACATAAAAGCTGTATTGAATATCACTTAACCGGTTCAGATTTCGTATGAATATATATTTAGTCCAATATAATTTGCACCTAGTGTACAAAGTTAGAGATAAAGTTAGATTTGGCCGGATAAGCAACTAAGACTTTGATGACTTGTTCCCTAATACTTAAACTGTTTACTCGCTGCAATCAACTTGATAAACTACACAAATTGTTTGATGGATTTAATCTGAATTAAAATATTCTAATATTAGTAAGTTGAAATATTGTAATTAAAAGTTTATCAAAATGTTTTCAACTGAAAAACAAAGAACTTTTATGTGTGATACTAGTGACATCTCTTGAAAATACCTCAAACTTGGCGAAAAATAAAACATAATAATATTCTCATTGATTATTTAAATCTAATAAATATAATATTGATATTGAATTTCAATATTTTATTTAATTCCGTGCCTGATTTTAAAATAAATTAATTGGTTGTCGTAGAAAGATTTTCAAAATTCATTAATGAAGGATGAGAAGAATTCCCCTTGACGGGAAATTAAAATTTAACCCTCGGATCTCTTCAATGGTAAAAGGGGGAACAGAACAATAATTTCGATCTTATCTTATTTCAATTAACATTCCAATTAATTTTTTTTTCGTGCACAAAGTTCGAATTTGCATTTTCGTACGCGGGGAAAAGAGAATGCAGTGCACTTTTTTCAGATTCAAAATGAATTATTATTGTAAGCCTGGAAAATTGAATAAATATATTTTTAGTAATAGACTTGACATTGTAATAAAAATGAAATTCGATAGCATTTTGTATCAAAGAAGAGAATTTGTTAATGAAGCAGGCGGCCATCTTTAATGTCGACCAATTAAACAATTAAATCGGGTATAACTTTATACAGTGTTTTCAATCAGGTCGAGTTCGTTAGTCAGGCTTTCAATTTATTAAATCATATCTTGAAAGTATGTAAGTGACCTTTCGAAAGACCTTTTCAGGCGTGAAGGGATTTATAATCCATTTTATAAAGGATAAAAAACACCTCAAAGGGTTGAACTCAGCTCATGAAACTAACAAAAATATAAGTTATATTAAATATTTTGTACTACGATGGTAGAGATTTTACGTGCTACAATCGAGTTAAGGCCTTATAAAAGTGCCCCTGAATGCAATTACCCACCCTGTATATACACAACATCGCTACACATATGAAATAAATATATATGTTTAAATAATAAAATAATATGTTCAAATAAAAACTATATCTTTTTGGTACTACGACTGTGCTACGACATACTACGATGTTGATTCTGACCAAAAATAACTGATTATCTTATGAGGTGCACTAAGAAAGGATATAAATAATAATAATGAAGAATGAAAAGAAATATTACAATTCAGGATACCGCAACAGACCGTGCCAATACCTAAAAAATAAAAAAATGTTACAGAATACTAAAAACATCAGATAGACTGTATAGCAAGTTAGTTGATAAAAAATACGTATTTCTTCCTAAGCCAAAATTAAATATTATACTGATAAATATGATAATTGGGGGACTGGATGGAATAAGGGCGTATAACACGATACGCCCTTTTTCCGTAAAAAAATGTTTGCAAATAAACTCAAAATCCTCCATAGATAGCAAAAAAAAGTTACCAAAAATATGAAGGGTATTGTGTAATTCCCGCTACCATTTCGATTGCGCGCCTTATTGGTTATGTGACGTTTAGATCAGTTTCGCTTTAAGAATTGTATTTTTTAATAATATACCCAACGGATAGAGTGTAATATTTTTTTACCCAAGAATAAGAAACCCAGAGAAGATTTTAAACAAATATTTAATGTTACAAAACAAAACAAAAATAATCTGCATATAATAAAATAATAAAAAAATACTGGCCTAAAAAATCAGGTGGGAAATTGAATTTTCTTATATACAACTGGATATTTATTGTTTCACTAATCGTCTTGTAAAAAATATAGAATTGAAGATTCAGAGGAAGAAAAAAATGAGTTGATTACCAAAAATATATTATTGATTATTTGATGCAAAGTCATTTAATCTATACCTTATTATAATAAGACTATGCCTTTATTATAATATATATATAAATAAGCTTCTGATATAGATACAACTTGGGTTACTATAATTTAAGATCATCAAGAGTAAAATTAATTTCTTTAGATATTTTGATGTTTTTTTTACCCATCATTCTCAAGTGTTTTTGTAACCAAAATCTCATAATATTTCAAAATGACAATATTGTGATATGTCAATCTCGTATAATAATAGTGTGTGTGATATTAAAGGAATTAGGGTCATTGAAAGGTCACCCATGTGAAGAGTGTCTGCTGCTAACACACATAGCTCGTTGAAGTGTGAAGTCAATCCTCCGGGATTTGTATGGTTATTAACATGGACGCAGTAATTTTATTTCTTCCACATACTCAGCAAAATATGATCCTTTACCAGATTTAATAATGTCAAAAGAACATTATACATACGTACAACTTTCCACATAATAATATTATAATAATCTTCTTCGCATAATTTCCAAGTTATGTGTAAATAAGTTTGTTGTGAACATTTAACCACTGCG
Source organism: Agraylea sexmaculata (assembly GCA_022606485.1). Taxonomy (NCBI): domain Eukaryota; kingdom Metazoa; phylum Arthropoda; class Insecta; order Trichoptera; family Hydroptilidae; genus Agraylea; species Agraylea sexmaculata. Next base: position 11,152 of record JAGTTH010000238.1, on the reverse strand, counting down.
ATAAACATTAATTATTATTTTCAAGCGGAACTTCGATTCATTCCACATTTATGTAGTAACTTTTAGCCATAAAAAATAATTATCTTTAGTTAAATATGCAGCTATACTCTTGATGATCTTAGTTGTTTGGTTGAATTTATATCAGAAGCTTATTTATATACACATTTTAATAAAGTATGTATAAATAAATTGTTCTAATAAAATCTCATCTTATCTTGACAATTTGTATATGAATAATTTATTAAAAATAAATTTAAAAAAACAATCAATAAAATCCCAATAAATTGTATCAATCGAAGTTTACTCTGATTTCCTATATTACTGGGTAAATATTGTTATCTATCTTTTCCTTGGTAATTGATTTTCATCCAGCATTAAAAGTATAAAACTTCCACTATTTGGAAATGGATTTTTATTAGTAATATTATTTAAGTTTATTCTGGTTAAAAAGAAGTATTTTTTAAGACAAAAACGTATTTATAAATAATCAGTTCTTGATAATAATAAAAGTTTAAAATTACCAATTTCACCATTCGGATTTTTATTTATATTTTTATGGTATTCATCACTTTAATAAAAAAAGAAGGAAGGTATCTGTTGAATATTAAATATTACAAAAATTAACAATTGTACTCAAATAAATCCGTATTTTACTCTTAATTATAACCCAAGTTGTATATTTATTATAATAAAAGCTAATATGCCATGTTGCACAAAAATATATTACAAAAAAAAAAAATCCAGTATGTAATGCAAAGGAAAATATATACAAACAGAACGTAAGATTGCATATTCAAACTTTAAAGTGGTATTTAATTAGTATAAAAATAATATGAAATTATTTCTGGATGGGACATTACGAGGGTGAGGTAATATTATATATAAATAAATCGATATGTCTGAGAGAAAATTGAGGGAGGTTAGGGAAGATTGTTACCCTTAAAAAAGCTTCCCTCGGTGTGATTCACCCCTAAGTAACCTTCAGGTCACCCCCAAAGCATATAATCATACACCACCACTACTAATACTATTACTAATACTAATACTAATACTAATACTAATACTAATACTAATACCAATACAAGAAACACTGTCAGCATCAGAGGGGTTGGACCGTGTACATCCAAAAAGTGCGTTTTGGGGGATCTTAAAATGCAACGTGACCAAAATATTATGAATCCCAATAGATTACACGTAGGAAAAGCCTTTCATCCTTTATCCAAGGCAAATATAATTTTATTTCACCGATAAAATGTCATGTAAAAGAGAGTTTATACTAAAGATATTGTATGATAAAAAGATGCTTTAACTATACAAGGATTTAATACCAATAAATAGCCTTTTCCTACTTAAATTTTTTTTTACCTTTAAATAACATGACAATTTTAATTAAAAAAATATTTTATATGAGAGTTAATAATAATTATGGAGAGAAAAAGAAAATTACATCTTGTTGATAACTATGTTATGGAATTATACGTCTTATTTTTATTTCGAATTAATTTGGAGTTAAAACGAGTCTTAAAAGCTTGTTTCCCAATACATTAATAGTTCATATAATCTTTTTGTGAAATCAGTTGAAATAATCAGATATTTTACACATTTTAACATTATATTAAAGCAAAATTATTCCGAAAAGGTTAGTTAATTTTTTTTTAAATTAAAAACTATTTTCCCATACTGTATAAAAGTGCTTAAAAACCCAAATAACATACATACTTTGGCCTATTATAGACAAGATGGCCTTAAATTAGTGAACATAGCAAAATAATAGAATAATTACATAGCTAAGGTATCGATTAAGTTAGAATTATTTATAGACAGACAGCGGCTTATTATACCAGCATATAATTATTATAACATGAAATATTAAGTATGAGAAAAATAAAAACAAATACTTACACAAATTATAGCACTGTACGAATTATTTGATAATTTAGGATCACAATCAAAAGCTCCCAAATACAGTTGTCATATAATTTCAAATATTGCTTGTAAAGAATTCTCAAAGTACAAAGATGTAGTAAAGAAGAAGGAAGATATACATTCTTCTGCTTTTAATCGATTTAATTCTAAATGGATTTGGGAGCTTTTAATGTCATGGGTTCAAATACCGCTTAAGTCATTTTTTTTAAATTCATTTAATCTTTTATTACGACTGGAAGATCGGGAATAATATTAATAAAATCCCGATCTATCGTCTTGATCCAGGTTTACACTGATTTCCTGTATTGTAAGGTAAATACTGATTATTAAGTCGGTGACCTGTGTTACTAGTAATAGTTAAGAACAATGACAAACAATTAATTAACACATTATTGTGTCAAAAAAACCCTCAGGGGCATTTATTATGTCATTGTAATAAATACAATAAATAATATGTAACGACTTGCAAGGAATTAAATTGTCTAATTTATCGTCGATATTATAAACTATTTCAATGATGTCATAGTCTTATTATGAAAAATGGCATATTAATAATAAATGAATACATTTAATGAAAGTTAAACCTGTATATTCTATCTCTCCTTGAAAAATGTCAATGAGTTGATCGGAATTTTCCTAAATTTAATTATTTATATTTTTTAAATTGATTCGATCGGTTTTGAAGAATAATAGTAATAAAATCCCGATCTGTCGTATTGATTCAGGTTTACTCTGATTTCCTGTATAGTAAGGTAAATACTGATTAAGTTGGTGTCCTGTGTAACTAGTAATAGTTAAGATCACCGACAGACAGACAGAAGTCTAAAAAGCAAATATATAATTGGTGCCTTGGTGGTTATTACAAGAATCAAATATTTCAAGAGAGACTAAAAAATTACTATTTTGACATGTGTGCTTTTTCAATTGTTAAATGCAATTTTAGTAATTTTTTATCCTTGACAACTGTCAATTTGTGGATCGTATTTTTGTGTAATTTAATAAATGTTGAAAGAGTGTGGCAATCGAAGTGTTTTGGCTATGGTGGAACAAGACAACAAGTGATTTAGTAGAGATTGTGGAGGAGACAAAGAAATGATGGCAGGTAGAATAGTCTGGTATGGCACAAGAGGGTGGTATGCTATATTTGTGCAGTCGTTCACCTCAGACAGGGTGATCGTGTTGCTTGTTTTAAGGGTAGGTGCTATGCTATGGTACTGATGATGATGCTGGCTACTGGCTGCTCCAGGTTACCACCCTCTCTCTATATATAACCACCCTGCACCACTACCTTCAATAATATCCACCGTTTCAACCCCAGAGCAGCGTCACGTCACGTCATCGGACTTACCTCTTATCCTCTTCAATCACAACAAACACCGAAAAGTTAATCCAAACAAAAAGCTTATCATCATAATCTAGAGATGCATCCTTTTGATCTTGTTATCTAATACACTCACTGCTTGACTACAACATAATATTTCATATTTTTAGATTTTAATGCCATACATGATGGACTTGAATTAATAGTGGCTCACATTGGATTCCAAAAGCAGTATTAATATTTTTAATTAGTATTAAAAAATATTTATTTTTTTCCATTTCTTGCGATACGATTAAATGTTTGCTTTATTTAAATTTTGTTTTTGCTATAGAATGATTGTTTTTTTTTATCAAAATTTAGTTCTAGGAGGCTTGAAATACAAAAACTAGTTTCAATTGTTAACCATACTTACTAATACTTAATATTATTAAATTAATTAAAGAACGGGATTAAACACGTTCCCGTTTTTGCAGTTCCACCGCCTAGGTTTGATTATAACAATATAAAATTATACAAAAAATATGATCATTAAGTAGTAGGTAATAGGTATTTAGTACGAAATCATAGATCGTTAATTTTTTTCAAATGTTAAATGATGATTTATATTGTAAAGTAATTATTTATTATTAAGTTTATGTGATCGTTAAGCCCATTTACCCCCATTTGCTATTCTTGACACAATCTTATACTGTATATACAAGATGGACTTATATACAGGGTGGAATATTTAAATAATTAATTACGTATTTAAAAGACAATAATAGTGCTTTTCCCCTAAAATATTCTCAGTTGATTCAAGTCCACTCTGTATAGTGGGAATTTTCAAAAGAAATAAATAAACGTTACATCATTTTATATAGGTTTCATGAAATAAATATTTTATTTGTTTTTTTAAATGTTTAGTTTTAAGTTTGCGTCTTTCAGCTTGAATAACCTTTTTTGTTTCTCTTAGTAAATCTTATAAAAATGGACTTAAGCAGTCAGCAGAGAAAGCCGGCAATATATCGTTTATAAGTCAACCTCAATTTTACTTTATATAAGATTCAAAATATTAGATTTTAAGGCAGTGTTTTTTAACCTTTTCAAAGTCGCCTTAAATTCCACAAATATTGTGGAAGTTACATCAAATAAATTTCTTTAATTATGGAATTCCACTCAACCATCAACAATTAAATGTGGAAAGTAAATTTATTTTGTATGTACAAACAGTTTTATATTTAGCTAAATTACCGAAAAAGCTGTGATTATTGATAACATAGTATAGTTTTTTAATTACGGCATACTGAAAAAGTGTGACACATTTATTCTACAAATATATAAAATGAAACATTGTAAGATATTATGTTTTTGTACTAAAGAATTTCCCAAGCAAATAATTTTATTAAAGCATAAAATTATGAATGTGATGTATGAAAATACTTTAAAAAGAAGCTCAAAGGTCAGTTTATTCTGCATATAATTCTTGTGAAAAGAGCACCGCACTGAAAATATACTGAAGAGAAAACTCCTGAAAGTGATCGTCAATATTCAACATTTTCTTCAATAGATTCCTTCTTACATTTCACTCAAGCAACCACGATAAATATTTATATAATATTATTCAAATACAAAATCCCTATTCAAAGTAGTTTACTTATTGTCGTCTCAAGCTTGTTAATATTTGAAAACGGGATTAGATCCCATAACTTTTTTTACATAAACCAGCCACCGTTCCAAGTAACCATTTTCCCGATTAAAAAATAATAAAAATTCTAATATGGGTTATTATTTGGTTTATTTGAATTTTAAATTGAACCTACTGAGGATTTATTTAACCAATATATGACAATTACTGCTTGGTCCGCCATCTAGATATTTAAACATCCTGTTGTATAGCCTGCTAATAACTCATTCACGACGATAAACAATAAATATTTCATAGTTTTAAGATCGTATTAGCTGTCGAAAAATTTAAATATCCAAATTATGATTGATTTGTCACTGCAAAAATAATACATCTCTTTATAAAAAGTGTTTTTATATATGAGAAAATTAATTTGAATTTAAAAGTTTGTACTAGGCGTGAAAGAATTCTTATGTATGGTTAAAAGCAGCACATTTTATTGGAAAAAAAACTGAGGATCATTTACAAAGTCTGAATCTCTGAAATATCTATCTTATAATGAGATAATCAGTGAATTTTATTAATAATATTCCCGATTTTTTTATTCAAGTAAAATTCAATGACTCTCTAAGTAAGGAACATATAAGGTGTATCCATTATTCATTTTTTACACTTGTTTAAATGGCCAAAGGATGATCTATACTTAATATAAAATCATTGTGACATCAATGATCAAGTCAACTGACGAGTGCTGCACTATCATCAATGCGGCTTGGGACCCCCCGTAATGCTCTAGTGGTACTGCAGTATATAATATATATATATATATATATATATATATATATATATATATATATATATATATATATATATATGTAAAATAAAATTGTATATATGAATTGTTAGTCAGGATGCAGCGGGTGGATGATGTGGTATGGTGCAGAGTGCGAATTGCGTTAACTGTGAGGGGAAGAGGGTGCAGCAGGCTAGACAGTATTATCGATCTGTCTGGTGCTGCTAATACTACCCTCACTAATACTATGGGGTAGCAAGCACTGCACCCTCGGAGAACACCAGCTGTTGCAGCCGACAAAGGAACACCACCACGTGGATCACTCTCACTGCCGTGCCATAACAACAACACTGCCTCCTACTTGTAGTCATAACCCACTAAACTAATATACTCTGTGTAGCCCGGGATATAAACCTGAGCCGCTCGTACGGCATGAGTGAGCTTATATATGTAGAGAACCCAATTCTACTTTAAAAAACCATAGTAGGAACAAAGGTTTCGTGTGTCAGCCGCTTGGGGCGCTGCTTCTACCGCTCATATGTGTAACTATCACTTGTCGGTCTTTCAACTAACATTACACCATAGATATAAACAATGCGTGTTTAGTTCAAGTGGAGCAAGTGGCCAAAAACATGAGTTACCTGGAAAACATTAAACTGTAAACATGTCTCTTCATATCTTCAGTTATATTTCACAGTAAAATGGGTAAATGCATTGTTACTACATGTCATATGGACTCAAACATACACTCAAATACATCTAGCCTCACTTTTTACCAAACACTACTTCTTTAATATGCTTAAAATATTATTGCAACCACTCTCAGGGGTCACTAGAAATGTTTTGAGTGAGGGAGACACTAATTATTTATATACAATGGGATTTATAATGTTTATATCTATGATTTAAACTGTATTTCATTTAATATGCTAAAGTGCGACATTAAAAGTTGCTCGATATATTCAACGACAAATAATATATCACTATTTAAACTATTTATGATGTTTTTGTAAGAACAATCTTGTAGCTCTCGAGTATCGGATTATCGAACATGTCGGATTTTAGGGACTACAATTTGCATGTGGCCGCAGTCCTCGTATGTGTGAGTGTATATGAATAGGGTTTATAATATGTACATGTATTAGTGACCGGCTATATCCGAATGTATGACGTAATATTGCATGGCGCTTCTATAGTTAATATATCATTATGTGGCACAGATCCATAAAGTCTTAGGACCACACCAAAATTTAATACTTGTAAAGACGACAATAAATGTTAGGCACCAGCATGTTTTGTGTGTGTGTTTCTACCGCCTCGCCGTCTAGCTAATTCAAATTCTATTGCGTGTACACAAGTTTTACATGTATGAGTGACTGCATGTAATTAACTATGGCTTAATAACGCATGTCGCTTCTATAGATAAAAATTCAATGATATAAACTCAGGATAAGGATATTTTCAGTCTCTCTTGAAAAAATTGACTCTTATGACAACTGCTGTTTTTCCGCTAAGCTCTTCAATTATAACCGAGCAATTTGGATTAAGTTTATTATTAGTCCAGTCACTTAAGCTGTAAAATGAGCGCAATCTCGGAAATTATAGATTAAAAAAATAAAGAAACCGAGATAATTGTGAAAAACGACGCCTACGCGTGATTTTATGAGACTTTTGAGACTACCTTCCAAACAACAAAATAAATATTTATACGAGTTTACAGCTTGTTATATCTAATTTCCGAAATGAACCCTGTATATGATATTTATCAATACAGCTCTTAAAATTAATACATCAAGTATGAAAGCCTTCTTACAAAATACTACACAGAGTTTTTGTCTATGCAGTGAGCTATTTCTAGTAAATATAAGAAAATCTATTGTTAACCCAAAAATTCACATTATTATAAAGAAAATTTATTATTTTATCTTACACCTTTGATATGAGAAAATTGTGTTTTTATAGCAAAATAAAAATACAAACCACCCTATATATAACATTGAGAGAGTGAAACTACATATTTATTTGACTAGCTATATTTGTTTTTGTATTACTTTTTAAATAAAATCACTCGATTTCTTTACATATTTGAGATCATCAATATTGAAAAACTTCTTTAAAAGAATCCTACCTCCAATTTTATTAATTAAAGTGATTTAAATAATTTTGATAAAAATCTATTCATTTCCAAATGTTGAAATTGATCCTTTTATTGTTGTTTTTATCATTAAGGACAAGATAGATTTCAATATTTAGCCTGTGGCTGATATTTTATAAATACGTTTTTTTATTAAAGAATATCAAATATAAAAATAACACTTATTTTTATAATAAGAAAATACACACTTTATCGTGTCTTTGTGAGCAAATTATCTAATATCTGTATTGTACATTTGTATTCGTGTAAACTTTTTTTACACACTTGTATGATTTTCCTACATAAATTTAAAAAATGCTTATAGTCTGACTATAAACTAAATAAATCCAACCCTGTACTTTCACGCTTTTTATGCGATTCATTTATTTTTAAATGTGGGAAAATAAAATTTAATTTGAAAGATGATAGTTGGTGTCGGAAATAGTGAATATTTGCATGTGTAACGGAATGCTTGTAGAACTGAAACATCACCTTTGCCTCTAACAAATAGAATAAGTAATACATCGTGTAAATAAAACAGTAACTAAACTATATTCACAACACTCGGAACAATAATATATTTGAACAACTCGCGTGTAATAATCCTGTAAGAAGTTGTTCTTCGCCTGGTGAATGCAGTATATTTGTTACATTATTTAAAAGTCGTCGTCTCCCATTTCCCGGAATCATCTTTAGTCGCTTCCAACATTTTCAATAGTTGATGATGTCAAATATTCTACACTATCCCTCGAATATACGAAAAGTTGGGTTTAATTTGCATATATATATTTTTTTTAAATTAAATTACGACTCTTAAATAATTTTTCAATGAATAAATTGCGGCCGGCGAAAGTTCACGTGAAAAAGGAGACATCATTTCGAATCCGTTTTTTTTTCCCTCCTGCCTTTTTCAATTTTCAGGCGACAAAAAATGTAGGGAGAAAGATAAAACTGTATACATAGATATGATCCCTGTCGAATATCTGACGTAGTTACAGTTCTCCTTTACATTTTACATGAAAAACTTCGCTTACCTACTGCGATCTGTTTTGAAATATGATAAGACCCATTCATGCAAAGTCTTTCATGCTAAAAATCAACCTTATTATGAGAAGAAACCTGTAATTTTAACTGATAAGATATATATTCTATAGAATCGTGCTTTATATCATCATTATGTGCATCAAATAGAATCAACGAGCACTAATGTCTGTGCCGCACCTTACTCTACACATTAATAAAAAGAATCTTATTTGGGTGAAAATCTGTTTGTGTAAAAAATAAGATGAATACTGAGTGCTCTATCGGTAACTTGTGTAATTGTAATAGTTAAATACATTAATTAATCTAATAAAAACCTATTTTTAATCGGTAAACCCCTTAAGGTAAAGTTTTTTCCCCAACAAATTGCATAAAATCAGAATAATTCAGTTATCGCTCATTTTTTTCTTTAATTTCTAAAAATGTCTGAAATTCACTACATGAAACTTAGCGAATTGCATGTTTCTTAAAACAATTAGTTTCCTAGGAGTGCGTCGCCGTAAACGTACACCGTAAAGTCAGTATTAGAGTTGCTTTGATATACTGTTTTTTGTTTATCAATGCCTCGCTCGAGGCTCAGATGATGCATTAATTAAGGTTACTTAAATTTTATAAATATTCCTTTGGAGTGAATTCATACAAAAAATGACCTCTCTAGTAATAAATACCTTTGAGTGTGTTCATACTATACGATAGAGTTATGTGTTATTTAAAACACCATCTGGTAATGCATTCAATGATAAATTGGTTCTAGTTGGGAGAATATAGCATCGTTAATAGGCATTTGAGGCATTCAGGGGGAGGAGTGATGTCTGTGGGTGCTTTTGACCCTGTCTGCCCACTACATGACCCTTCGAACACACTAAACCCCCTAAAAGCTATCCTAAAGTCAACAAACTTTCAGTATTGGTTTTATTTTCATCGTGTTTCAATGTCGATTAACAGTTCGATGACTTGAATCTCTCGAACAAAGACATCTCGGTACACTAATAAATTATCAATGTACTCAGTTTCTTTTAAATATATTTATATACACAGTTTTTAGTAGGAATGTGTGATATTCTTTACTTTTTGTATCTTAACCTTTCCTTTACGAATAGTCAAATATTCACGAATATTGCTCAACTCCAGGGAGTACTGTAAAGACCCCAGACTCTATACTCTTGAATATATCATTGGAACATATTTTTTTGAAGATGATATAATTAATAAAAATATATAACATCTCTTTTTGCACACCCTACAGCTTAAGTGTTTTACAAATGGTGACATATAACGACTTCTACGCCATTCACTCCTCCTCCAATGTTACACTTGACTCTTTTGTTATACGTAGTACTTTTTTTAATTTAATATTATTATAATAGTTTTTTACTCTGTGGTACCAGTAGAAAGATAGCTACCCTATAACATGTCGATTTAGAAGCAGCTTACTCAGTCAGTTGACCTAAGCCACTAGATCCGCCTGATAGATTTATGTCTTCGAATACCTTTCAACTTCAATACCACGCCAAATATTTTCTTCTCAACTGTTGGTAAAATAATATTACATTAAAAAAATACCTTTTATCAGGTATCTCGTTCATTTATACGTTTTGAAAATATAATGTATTTAATGTACTATTTTTTTTATGAAAATATTATTTCTTTATTTATAAAGGCGTGGATTTATATATTTATTCTACAAGTGAGCATTTGAATGAAGCTACGCGCCAAAAATTAATGCATGCACATAATTTCATAATTTTACATGAATATATATTATTTAATTAGACAATTTAAATGCATTTTATAAATATAGAGTGCGTAATTGAGAATTTTTGTGCCTAATTTGTAAAAAAATATTTAAAATTGGGTTTTGAAATGTTGCCAGCGCGAAACAGTTCCCTGTTTTACCGAGCATGCATAGCATCTGTCAGTGGTGATGGCGGTTTACTGAACGAGTTTCTCAAATCATCTTCAAAATGCTGTCTACTTCAACCCCGTCGTTCTCATTCACCACTAACAAGTATTTATACTCTTTTCTCTCATTATTATCGTATAAAACTTATAATTCATGTGTGTATTTGTTGGTTAACCTCAATTTGAAGGATGAATGTATCATTTATATGAATATTTCCAGAGCAACGACACCTGCTAAAGGCTTATCTTTTGGCACAGCAGCCACGCCCACTCCTGCCTTTGGATCTTTCGGTGCTTCTTCATCAGCTCCCGCATTTGGTACTCCAACTTCAGCTCCAGCCTTTGGCGTTCAAGCTTTATCCGCCCCTTCTTTTGGAGCTCCTAACACAACTCTTCCAGCCTTTGGTTCTACACTAAAAACATCCACAGGTG
>JAGTTH010000234.1:0-13417 GCA_022606485.1 Agraylea sexmaculata | reverse complement strand
TAATATCCATACACGTTATTAAAATATTCATCCAGAAGTGTTTTTATATTACATAACATAACAATTTACTTCGCATATGCGTCATCAACAATTTGCACAATGCCTTTAAATTTAATAATCAACTTAACCCTAATATTTTGTTCTACAGTTAAATAACTTTTAATCGTATACCATTTAATTTTAAAAATAATAGAAATCCTCAAGACTTATAAAGGTAAAATAAAAATATTAAAATAGATAAAAGCTTATAATAAATACCGTCAAAAATTGTATGCAGGATAATTTAATTAAATATTTATTTATTTATTCAAACGCCTTTCGGCTATAACATAGAAAATTAAATTACATATAAGTTTTATGTACAATACATAAATTAATAAACTAGTGTTAGTAGTAATACATAAGTTATTTGTTGGTGTTTCAAAAATTGAACAATTAAGATTATTGTTAACTTTATTTGTATAAAGAAATGAAGTAAGTTAAAATGTCAACTATGATACAACATTAAAAAAGTCATGAGTCAGAAATTTTAATATTATAATTAGCATAAAAAAGTATTTAAGCCAAATTAATCAATTATTAATGAGTACAAATTCAAAAATTCAATAAATACATAATTATTTTTGTAAATGATACAAGAACAATTATTTGCATTATATATCTTGTATTCTGATAGTAGACAAACAACTACAATACTTAATTAAAAAGTATGTATTTATACAGGGTTAAATTCACACCATATATTATGAAAAGTGAATAAGGTGGTAGTTGAAAATAATAGTGTGTAGGTAACATATAAAATAATCATTATATACTTATTTAATAATTAAAAATATACATTTAGATTATATATTATATTTGTATAGTAATTTTTGGGTATAAAATAATTAACTACTTCACAATTCAATTTACGGGAATTAATATGACAATGTAGTGTGTATTCTTTTGTGATTGCGGCGTTTTAGACTAAAAGCAATTCCGTTTCTTTGTAGTCACAAACAATCGCTACTTATTTTTCGGCCTCTTTTAAAAAAAACCTTATCCAAATAACGCACCATTAGTCGTAGTCATTTGTCCATTTTGTAAGAAAGAATGTGTGTTGAGTTGAACCCTTCAAATGGACCGTTGTTCTGTGTAAAAGGCTAACCGTATTGCATTTGTCAAATTTCCCCTCCTTGAAGACAAGAACAGGGGTAAGATAACAATTTCTCGTATGTATATTTGAATAAAATTGATAAATACATTGTAACATAACTCTTGACACTATTTATGCTCGTTTTTGTGGTGTATATTTATTAATTAAAAAATTAGAGTGTCTACGCAACACAATGCTTAAAGCTAAACTGATCTAAACCACACATAACTAAGAAGCGCGCAATCAAAATGAAACCAATCATTATTTAACTATCATATGCATGATTATTAAATCTTTATTGTTTTAGATATTTTATATTTATTTTAATGAAGAATGAACGAACTTCTTTTTCATTAACAAATTATGACTCTGAAGATCAGTAAGGTTCTAAATGAAAAAAGTAATTAAGGATTTCAATGACATACTTAAAGACATCATTTCAATATAATATACATCTGCTTGATAAAATTCCATAATTAAATTTGTCATTTTAATGCTTAACGCAATTAAATATTGCTTACTAATCAAAGATTTTTTTAAAAACACACTTAAATATGCTTTTATTGTATCGGTTCTCCGCTTGTATATATAAGTATAAAAAAATGCAAATTTAAGTGTGAGTGTGTTTTTTTTTATTTTTCCCTAAATGTGTGCTTTTAAATTCAGGTGAAATAAAAGCTCCGAATGCCAATCGTTGAGATTTTCTTCCGGAATACTTTTGTGTCCCTTCTGATATAATCTTGTTTGTTGGTGGTCTAGAAAGATGCCTTTGTAAGCATTATGACCGGACAAATTGATATCTTGAATGGGTACTGATTGTTTTTTTCTGCTTGAATTAAACATCGTCTTGACATTATTTCACTGTCGAGACTAAAATATTTTATTTGTCTGAGAAAAGCCCGTCCCACATTTTGCCCTTTCTCTCTGTTTGAAGAAACACCCACTGGAACAAAGTCATCTCTGGTTTTATAAAATAAATTCATATTTTACTAAAATGACAGTATTAATATTTTCTTTAAAATTGAAATGATTTCACGCTTCATGAATTACTTACGTTCAGTAATTTTGAGCAGTATTTTTTTCCAACAAATCCCTTAACTATTTATACCATTAATTATCTGGTACATTTACATTCATACGGCTTAATGAAAGCTGCCTTAGTCTGTATTTTTTTTAAATATTTAAGTATACTCTTGGTAAAGTTATATCGTAAATAGAGGAGAAGAAAGCATATTATGTGCTTCATGCATGCACGGAGGAAAAATTTGAAAAGTTTATCCACGTCGACTTTTTCAGAGGAAATTATTCGTGAAAAGTTTCTTAGGCCAACGGATTATCATTATTTGGCCGAACCTGAAAAATCACTCTCCATCCGGTGAATTTGTTCGCTTATATAAAAGTGTCTCTTTTGAGTTGCCTTATTAGAATTTATTTTGATAATCTAAGTAGTCTTGTTATTTATTTAAGTATTTTTTAAACGGATTCCCTTTAATTACGAGTCATTTACATTAATCTGCTAATCTGCAAAAACAGTAGTTAAGTGCTTCTCTGATCTTATTATTAAAATTTAAAATATTTAATGGGACTATAATAATAAATTGATATTGAAATAATTTCCCTAATAAATACATAGACGTACATTTATACGACGAAAAAAATTTATTTATATAAATGAAATATTTTTAATGTTTTGCCAATGAATAATTAAAAAAAATGAATAATATTATATATATATATATATATATATATATATATATATATATATATACATATATATATATATATATATATATATATACATATATATATATACATATATATATATATATATATCATAACAGTGAATCATGATCCATCATTGCCTTGCCATTAAAGGAAAAACCTAATATATGTCCGTTATACGTAATTAACATTATTCTTTTTTTTTAATTAATAAAATTTTCCCAAAAAACGAATATTTGCGATATTCTACCACCACCTTAAATATTCTGAGTTATTTCAAGTCCGCTCTGTATAACTCAACACTCTGTTTAAATAGATAATTGAAAGGTATTTTCTTATTAATATTAACAAACCTTGTTATCAATTGCGGAGGGCTTATATAAGCGTTTTATTTAATACTTAATTCAATAATGTTGCATTCTGTTATTTTTTTATTCTCAGCATATTAATATGAATTTATGTATGTATATATTTACATTTTTCTAGAAAGCATTTTGTAAGGCCAGTGGCGCGTAATATCTCCTCGTTAGGAAAACTCCCCACGAGCACACATACAAAACACTTGTATGTACAGTACTTTACCGATGATGATGATAACGATGATAATAATAATTGAAACAAAGTGCGGTCGCTGTTTTGCTTTGTTTCACCCGGCCACAAATCGGGTATTTACTGGGCACATCCGATACTGTGGAGTGAATAAATAACACAGTGAGCACATATAACAATAGACCTGGAAGCATAGGGATGGTTATAGCTAAAAAGAGAGAGAGAGTGAGCTTGAATTATATTGAATAATAAATGGCACAAGTGGTCCGAGGAGCCGCCGACCACCTGATACAACCCCCTTTCATATGTGTCTTCTATTTTTCCACCCCCACTATGACAATACACATAAATTGCATCGTGCTGGTTAAACTGCCCCTGTCGGACACTTTCGATACGTTTTTATATTGTATTGATTAGATTATATCAAACTAAAATTAGTCATAGGTATATTAAACAACAGCAATTAAGGTGAACATATATGTATGTATATATTTTACAATTTCTTTATTTAATTTGAATTTTACATTGTTCATATAATACAAAATCATCTTATGAATTAGACTTAGGTGTACAGAATATATAAATCTTTTTACCTGTCACTAACATGAGAATAACATTTTTATGTGACATTGGAGATACTTAATATTAAATAATAATATGTATGCGAAGAAAAAATATATATAAAAAAAAACATTTACCCATATGAAGATTAATAAGCAATAACAAGAATAGACTCTACATTAACAAAAATAATTACATAGTGTTATGCTTAAAACAAAATAACAGATTGATTGGGTAAAACCAAATTTGAATCGAGTGAATTATTAATTTTTTTTTAAATGAACTTACGTTTGCTCGAATCATATTTGGTTAAGTAAGTCATTTTATTGTAATATTTATTACTCAAATCTGCGAAAGATGAACATTGTTATAGTTCAATGATATACATATATTAAATCATCTACACCGCGCCGCGCGCCGTCAATCTTATTATTATAATTTTTACAACGCGGCATTTAAAATATATATTTTAATTTTAATCTAATAAGCAACAGTAATAATTTAAAAAAGCGCATCCACTGGTTATTATTTATGTATAGAGCAATTAATTTTATATATATCTACGACGCGTCGTCGTCGTCGCGACGCTACGCACTCTTAACTGAGTGTCCACGTCGCGTCGTAGACGACGTCATCGTAGAATTTACAATTACTTATTTTATGTTTCTTACATATTTCTTTTCTTCAATTTATACTGAAATTTTTCAGACAATTAACAGAATATTCAATAGTTAAAGGTTATTTTTATGTAGAAATAATATCATATCAATGACTACCATACCTTTTAATTTATAACTAAAACATTGGTCTCAATTCAATATTCGTACATTTAAGTATTATAAATAAAAAAAAGACAATTTAATTTTATAAAGAAATATATTAAACAGTTTCGACATCTTACATATTATCTCCATTGAAATACATTTAATTATCGATAATATCTTCTGGGTCAAATTTAATTTATGTAAAATACTCAAGCATTTGTAACGAACTGTATAATAGAAATGATTATTGTGTTGGTAAGACCACAAGTACGACAAACGAACCTTTTTCGTATTCCCTAAGTTATTATCATCAATTCGTTTTTCGTACAGAAAACTTTCAAACCAAAAATATTCTGGACCAAAGGGACCATCTTTTCCGAAAACCGGCTTCCATTTCCATTTCCCATAAGACATTAAAGGTTCACTATATTTCTAACTAACAAACACCAAATCAATCCTAAAATTTTTCTTCCGGATAATATTCTTTATCTCCAAGTAGTATAATGTGAATATATTTTATTATATTCTTAAACAAAATATTATTACACTATAAATCTATTGAAACTAAGTCAATAATATTGAAGATATTATGTAATACAAACTAAGATTAATTTGCATTTGAACACGTGTCAATCTCTATTAGTTGTTTTCATACACCAAACTCTGATGTTTGTATTTTAGTAATCAACTGATAGGAATATGGCTAAGAAGGAATATTATCAATCTTATGGAAATATCCCCATAATATTCATACGATGAATAATAATTTATTATACTTGCAATTGTAAATTAATATTTAATTTAATAAAATATGTAAATTTTCCATGTTTCAAAGGTATATTCAAAAGACATATTCAGCTTTACACATAAATTCTACGATCAATGTAATAAAGCTATTATTCTTTTAAAAAGCTTATAAATCCTCGAAGGGTTGAATCTTGAACGTGAAAGTTCCCAACGTCAGCGTGAAGACATTTCCAGCATACAATATGATCAAATAAGTCTTAAAAATCAGCATGGCCTCTGTGAGCGGGGTTGTGTATTTTTTTTTACTTCTAGTCTTTTGAACACGAAGTGGGTATTCGTGCACCTTAGAGTAGAAGGAGAAATAGTATAAGAGAGTCATGTAGTGGTAAAAGTTGGTACCGAGGCGAGGATTACAAGGAGACAACGAGACCAACTTTTGACCCAATAAAACCAAGCCGACACTTTATTACTTTTACGTTTCGGACGTGCCGGTCACCTCTTTAAAGTATTAACACGACTTACTCTCCACAGAAAATACTCTAAATAGTACTGAACACAACTAATTAACTAGAAAATTAACGTCGAATCACAATTTCCACGGAACTAAACTAGGTATTATAATATTATTATATCGTGACGCCTTCCCTATTGACGGGAGTCCCTTTATAAGAGGTTGGCCAGGCCACCTTGGCCTTTACGGGAGAATATAGTAGAGATGGTTTCCCAGGCCACCACACAGCAATGAGTACTTAAGATCTAGTTTGCTAAGCTAGATCTACCAAGTGACTCCGGTGCCGTGAATCGAACCTGGGAGTCTTCACTCACGAATCCATTACACTAACCACTGGGCCACAAGGCGGCTCTAATATTATTATTTTTTTGAACAGAATCGTACTTTCACAAAAAATCACAATATTTGCGACATCTTTATAAAAAATGTGTTATTTTCATCCTCTTTTGCTATCTTAAAATATTTTTAATTTGAAAAAAATATTGTACAAAAATATGTTATTGTAATTTTGAAATATGGAATATGAGAAACAATATTAAAATAACAAGAAGTCGAATACGACAAAGAGCACGGTCGGTCGTTGTTCATAGAAATTCAAAGTCGTTAAAATAACTTTTCCTATTTACTTTGGTAGCCCAGGGGCGAAAAAATGCGCCCTAATACACATTTCCTAGAGGGATTGAAGAAACATAAGGGTAGTTGTACATATTTGCATCTAATGGATGCATTGCATGACAACATAATCGATTCACTTAGACCTCGACTACATAAATAATTTTATTTTTTTTTTGATTTCCGTTTTGCTCCGTTGATTCAAAACTCTTTTCCGATCGCGTGATCTTTACATTACAAACATCTGTTGGTCGTTTGAAGCAGGTAAAGAGAGAAAACCTCGTCAAAATCATTTCGTTTGGGGTTGTTCACGGCCTTTTCTTACAAGTCCTCTACAAACTTTTCGTATTGCTAAATTTCGCTCTCGACAGAAATTGATCGTTAATTTTACGATTCTTACAAAGTTTTTTCTCTCTCAATCTGCTTTTGTTTCTGCTGCCAATCTTTATTCGTAAAGTGAAAGGATGTTATAAAAGAATAAATTAAATTTGTAATTGAATTCTATATTTTAATTTAATATTTTTTGTAAACAACACAATACTTGAAGTGAATTATAATATTATGCAGGCTGATCTTGTAATCAACTAGAATATTTTAAGGGGTATTATTTTACTACAGTTAATACATTAATCTAAAATCTCGAAACGGGTATTTTAATGCTAATAATATCAAATTAATTTCAAAAGAATATAAGAGATATTTAATAATGCATAAAAAATGACAATTCTCAAAAAAAAGTATTTATTGGGAGACTCTACTTTAAAATATTGTGATGATGTTGTCATGAACTCATCATATGAAAACCGTATTAAATTATTTTATTTATGATTTACTTTGAAAAATCAAACTTCTTCTGAAACAAATTTAAAGCAAAAATAAAATCAAAACTCAAAATAGAACCAGCCTATTAAAAAGCCAAACATAACAAAAATTGCAAATTTCAATTAAAATTACCTTAGTTAATATATAATGGCCTCAGGTTAGTATTAATAATGCTTAATAAAAATATATTTAATATTTCAATTAAATAAAAATACTCGTGTTCAGAAAGATGAAGGTACCTTTTATTTTAAGTACAAAAAATATGTACATCTATATTGCTTATTTTATCAATACTTCAATAATAATAAAGAAATACCGAATCCAAATGTGAAGGTATTCAAGAAAAAAATAAAAGCAATTTTGCTATCGCGTATTAGAATCCAAATAATAAATCTGAATCTAAAGGAAGCCAATATTTCCAAGAAGAATTTATGAGAAACGAAAATATATTATATCATCTAATATGAATTTTTACACAATTATAAAATTTGATAAAAAATCATAAAGAATTATAAAGCCATAGCATATACAATTATTTTTATAATTAACTTTTTTACAGTCCGGTGGTGCAGAAGAATTGGCGATACTTCTTAAAATAACACTCAAGTGTATTAGAAATTCGTTTCACGTATTTCTAATCGATATTGCGATGAACAAGGACTAGGACAAAAAGGAATCACTGAGAAGAAGTAATTTGGATCACAAAGAATTTCTTTGATGGTAGTAAATTACGTATAATCAGCTACAATTCAAAACTCCGATTGCTTCTATTGCCAAATCCAATCCATTTAATCTAATTAACAATCACCCGTCTTGGTAAAATCATGTCACTTCTGAGTCAAAGAAATATCTCAAAAATTGTCTCTAAAAGATTAGAAGTGATTAAGCTAATTAGTTATATTCAATTTTGTACCTAATCACTTTTAAATTAAAAAGTCTTAAACACTTATTTATACACTAATTTTATATTAAACATTTAACTATGAAACCTCGATATATCAAAATCCATGATAATATTTTTTCGTTCCCCTTGAGCTTCCTTATATCGAGGTTAGTCAACTTTAAATAGATTTTTTAATTGAATTAACTGTTTAACCTTTCAGTCAATAACAGAAAATACAAGGTTAAGTAAAAAAAATACAATCGTCATACCTACAAATAAATTAAAAAATGATGAATACTCAAAAAGATTCAGATAAAAAAATATTACTTTACTTACTATGTTCAGAATTATTATTTAGATATTTATTAAAAAGGAACAATTATAAAGGTACGTATTTTAAGTTACATGCTTATAATTAATATAAATTTTAATAATTTTTGGGGGGTTATAATTATGGGGTTGGCTTTATAGTAATCAACATTTTTATTATTTTTTCCGATATCCAGGTCATTATTATTGATCAAAAAAATATTAATTAGATTCACTGTTCTATATCCTGAATTAGGTATATTTTCTTATTTTCTACAAATAATTTAACTCATTTATTACTATATGATACATCACGTACATTTGATATATGAAATGTACGACCACGAAAATCTATTCACAGGATTGTAATATAATTTCTGGTAATGAAATAGTATATGATCTCTGCTTGTCGCAATAAATCAAAATTCTCCCTCGGTTAAACGAAATTTTACATTATCCTTTTGGATATTAATACATCTGAGCCAACCCCTAAATGATTGCATTGCCCACCTCACCTCGTAAGTCATGGAAGAATTTAATTTCATCGTGCACTATTGTGAGCAGTGAAAATCTCAAATTCAAACATGGTACATTTATAAAATATTATATTAAACTCATACCAATGTACGTGCATTCTTATCAATCACAAAGGTTATTTAATATATTCGAGTGCGCCTTTCGCCAAAATGAACAAAGAATACAATTTAAATATAAAAATGCTATATGCATTTATTTTCCCCTTCGATCGGATTTTTTCATGTATTTCCCACTCGCATACAGTGTGAATATTTTAAGCGGAGAGATCGTCGGAAAGGTTTTTTCGGAAGCAATTCGTATTCTTTTGGTAGAAAGAAAGATGTTTATTTGGAGAAATACTCACTGATCAAACAGCAGTTTCGGCACATTTGTCAAAAAGTCTCCCCGATTCGACACATAGTCTATTTGTTTTGTGCATTAATATGTTTACTAAATAAAATATTCTATATTAAAAAAGCGTTTGTTATAAATCAAATCTTGTGGTAAAATATAGTTGGACTAGTTTTAGGCTTTCCAAAAAGTAGCTATCAAAAAATGTGTAGAGTTACGCACTGGAGTCACGCTACAGGGTAATTTATCCAATTTGACATCAGCATAAAAACTGTTATTACTCATTGACTTTATTGCTATGCTCATTCTTATACTTTAAAGTTTCACGATAGGAATCTTCCGATATAAAGTTTTAAGACACTCTAATATCTATGCAGAAAAATTAAAATTTATGTATAGTTTTCTTTCAGACCTAACCTTGACTTCGCTTCATGATATCGTTTGAATAAATTTTATGAAAATACGATGCCAATTTAATTTCGATCCTGAACCGTTTTTATAAAAATATTTCAAGAGCTCAAATATTCTCGAGAGTTTTACAAAAAACGCCACAAAAAAAAAAAAATTATATATATTTGGCGGTGTATACATGTATCCATAATAAGGCGTTACTTTTTAAATATGTATTGAATTTCTTTATTTATTTTTATTTTACATTGTTCATATGATACAAAATATCTTATGAATAAGACTTAAGTGTACAGAATATATAAATCTTTTTACCTATAACTAACATGAGCATAACATTTTTATGTGACATTAGAGATACTTAATATTAAATAATAAAAAGTATGGGAAAAAGAATAAAAAAACGCATTTACATTACTTTCCCCTACAAATATTTATATCGTCATTTTTTCAAATTATTGTTTTTTTATAATTATATTGGTGATAATTAAGAGCTTGCTCTCTTCCTCAAAGAGCTTTTATATTTATCACCACTGATTGGCTTAAAATGTGAATTACTGTGTATGCAATAGATATTCTCACTATAACCGTGGTTTTTAGTCTTTCCCTACATGATAATCTTACATGTTATATCATAAAAATATCAATATAATAGTGCTTGCTCTAGTCGTACTTTAAGAACAAAAAATATTATAAATATTGGGCGCACCTGGAAAAAATACTAAATACCCAGAGATGTGCCAAGATCAAACGAATATTGTAGTATTTTATAAAAAAAAATTATCAATGTACATATGTAGTATATGAAGAAATTCGTTATTATGATTAATAAAGCGTTAAACTAATGTCTTTCTCCAACTTATCGTATTACAATATTACAATATTCGTTTGACTTTGGCACATCTCTGTACAAAACTAAATAAACAACTTTTGACAATAATAAATAAAGGAAAATTCTC
The DNA here is from genome assembly GCA_022606485.1 of Agraylea sexmaculata. Taxonomy (NCBI): domain Eukaryota; kingdom Metazoa; phylum Arthropoda; class Insecta; order Trichoptera; family Hydroptilidae; genus Agraylea; species Agraylea sexmaculata. The sequence continues at coordinate 2,568 of JAGTTH010000234.1, read as the reverse complement.
TTGTGTGTTTAATTTTTTCTTAATATAAATATGTAGTACAAGACTTGGGTTACCTATTAAAATAAATACTATAATGAGGTGTCTGTTTATAGAGGATTAATCGACTTAGGGAACCCAGAAGTGATGTTAAGCTGGCATATAACTCGTATTTTCCCTTATAATCTATTAGTCGAGATAATATACACCACAGAAATAGAGGTTGTTTCGATCTGTTTGGAATAATCTGTCCGGTTTTCCAACGCACCGGTCTGTGTGATTTGATAATTGAAATTCCACTCGTCCTCTGTATTCCAATCCGTGTTGTATTTTTAGAATTCCACGTGTAAAACAAACACGCGTCCGTGTACATTTTATTCATTGCACTTATCAGAATAAACACACATCCAGATAAATAATAATAAAAATCACTTTGGTGTGTAAGTATTCGAGATATGTTGGACTTGTCACGCCAACATTTTCAGTTTAACCTACCGACTACTATTATGCATTCGAATAGAATTGAAATATTGCGGTGTCATTTCATGAATTCAAATCGTCTTCAAACACAAGAAGGCAGTACGTTTCTGAATAAAATTTGAATTATTTAAAATTAACCACTTTCCACATTGAATGATGACGTTATCATTATATAAAACTTCATAAAAAAAATTGTTTGGTTTTATATAAATAGAGGTGTAATATTATCATTGAAAATTCAGTTAAAAGTGCAATGAAGCGATTTTAATTGAAATTTTCAATATTTTTTTTTCAGATACTTATTTTTTCTATTTGCGATGTGTATTGTATTGATTAAAATGTTATGTAATTTAGTAATTCATCTGATTTTTAAATATGGATCACTCTCTTTGTATATTTTGTTTAGCTCTATTAAGTCTTAAAAGCATAAACAATTTTGATTCTTATACCCAAATATATTAAAAATTATTTTCACTTATTACAGTGAATAATTATTAAATTGTAATAAAGCAACAAATCTGATTTAAAAATAAAATAATTATCAGACACTTTTTTTTTTGTTTTTATTGATTGAATTTGATACTTGAGGCTGTTTAAACAGTAGACTACAAAGAGAAGTTTCTGCTTCGTATTTGAGGCAAAAACGGAGAAAATTTACATTCTAGAACGTCTCAAGCAGTAAATAAAAGCGAACTAAGAAACGTTGTATTAAAACAATAAAGACGTCCATCGGCGGGAGGGTTGATTTTCGAGGCGTAGCCCACTTTTTGCCGAATACAATGAAGACGAGATAAATTGCTACGCGGCCAAAAATGAATTCGAAATAATATCATTGCGAAAGCTCTATTATGAGAAAGAGAGGCTGCCGTTTCTGTATGATAAAACACATAATTTATGTGAAATTCGCGATCACGTCTATGGTTCATTAATCCGCGTCTTGTAAAAGGGGTAAATTCGACCTCACCCAGCCCCTTTTCTACATTTTACCTCCTCCCATGGTCAAAGCCTCCATTCCGGCGTACATATTTCAAAAAGATCGGTTACGAAGCGTTCATTGTTTTCCAGTCGACCGACATCCCTACGACCCTCTCACAAATCCTCGAGTAATTGGTTTATGTGTATGTTTGCTACATCTGAATGTCCACCTACGAAACCGAAAGGTTTCATTATAATGTATCCGGAATTTAATCCAATGTCAATGTTTGATTACAATTTTTTTAAATTTTTACAAACTAATATAATTAAAGCTCTACGGTGCGAAAAAATAGTAATAGACTCTTGTCATACGGTTACAAAGTACGGTTTTCAATTTAATTTTTTTAAAATCGCTAGTTTAATTTCTTATTTCCAATCATTTTGACTTTTCTACCACTTGAATGAATAATAAATAAATTTTATAAAAAATATGTTTTAATTATTTTCTTAATACCTACCATTTATTTTTAAAACAGTTGAAGTTGTATGCAACTAAATAAAATGATAATGTAATTGTAAAAGGTTTTATGTCAACGTAAATCATTTAAAAAGCAATACATTTAAAAAAAGTAAACGACATTACTATCCTAGGAAAAAATTCATATATTTAAACATTTTAATTAATAAAAAATAGTGACTTGTTGAAACAGTTTTTTGTCTCTCCTGAAACTTTGGTTTTTGGACATACGACGATATGTCATACATGAAGTTGATTAATAAAACAATTCCCGAAAAAAACCTTGAAGAAATTTCATATTCCATAAAGCATTTTTTGATATGATGGAAAATAGAATATGCACCAATAATTTGTCGCAAATCTTAAAATTATTTTCAAAACAAACAGCGCATATTTTCTAACAAACAGTTCAATAAATTATTACTTACATTTGATTTTTACAAAAAAATCTAAAATGCTTGTTATTTTATTTTTATTTTTATTTTCAAATAACAATCTATCAGAACCTAAATTTCTCGAAAAATATTATTAATATAAATGTTTAAATATAAATTGGATACTTTTTGATCTGTCATCGTCATATAACTTTAATGTAATACATACATATTTGAAAATACGGGTCCCAAATAGAAACAAAGCCTTAATTTATTTAATAATTTGACGTACAAAATTGAAATAAC
>JAGTTH010000231.1:0-48691 GCA_022606485.1 Agraylea sexmaculata | reverse complement strand
CCTTGAGCTATTACGCTGGTAATGTATTTATATGTTTTAATAAATAAATAAATATGATTATTATTTAACGTTAATTTAAAATTTTCTCAGACCTTAACTTTTAACCTTGTGTCGGTGTTATTCATGTTAGATAAAGTATTAAAGAATCTCTTCAAAAAGTTAACTTCCCTGATAATCAAAGAGTCCGCCAGCTTTCATATTTGATATTTATTACCTCAGTGCCTTCCCTACGAATATCATCATTAAAGGACAAGGGCGCAGATTGAGACAAGACGTGTCTATAGTTCAAGACCAATAATTTGGTAAAGTGTATTATTGTATTGTATAATAGTAATGGAGGAATTCCTTGGTCTGACCGCCCACGCACCATATACTATTTATTTGTTTGACCACACAATGCTGTACCGGTTTTGTACCATGAAGTACTGTGGTTCCGCATCTGGTGATACCTTCATCACTCCACACTCTATTCCAGGACTGCTAAACTGACATTTACACTACAATTATAAACACCCTTCAATAAGGATATTCTAACAACAGTCCCCAGAACACTTACCATTGGTAACATTTGAATTAATTAATAAAGCATTAACACTAATCAACTGCAATGATACCACCGCAAAGATTTTACAACATATCCGATAAAATTACTATTTAAATTATCGTTGAGCATTTCTGCTTCGGAATGTGTCTCCAAACATTTCCGAGAGGTGAAGTAAAGTGTGAAGATTCTTCTAAAGTCTGTTTATTCCTCTTGAGCGGTGATGAACATATAATATTTATTCAATGCCTTCTATGTGGGTATAAAATAACCATGGACCCTGTTACGGGGATGATTTTTCATAGGGGTGCCTTTCAAATAATAATATATTTTTATAGGGCAATGCCATATTTTTTCCCAGTAAGCCTTTAATATACCCACATATGAAAGTTTTATGTTTAATATGATGTGATGTAAAGTACATATTTGTATAATTTATGGCGCATACTGTGGCTCACGAGAGCGAAATTTATTTTTCCATTTGTCATGAAAAGTTGAGTCCTGAAAGCCTTTATTTGTCACCAAAATTTTCGTACGCAACCGACATTGTAGATTAGGAAAATTGTTTGGTTTATCTTATTAAATTGAAATTTTAAGGTTATTTTGGGAAATGTAAATATTTTCCTTGATTTTAAAGTAAAGGGTATCAATGTCTTCAATCACTCTTTATTTGCAAACAAATATTTTAAAAGCTGATTAATCAATCATAGCTCAAAAAATACATTATATAAATGTTAATACTTAACTTTATATAGCGAACTTTCAACAATACTTTAAAAAATGTGTGTAATATAAATTCTGCGCATATTGGAGTGTCACCAGGTGATGATGTATCGATCTGAACGTGAATATGAAAGGATTGTCGGTGTTAATGTATTTTTGATGTCATGCCTATTTGATAATCTTGGAGGAGAGGATATTGTATAAAGAAGGAGGAGCTGATTAAGATAAAGAAAGGATGATCATCTTGCCGAGATAATCTCTACAGTTACTCAAATATTTATATCACAGCTTTCATTCCTCTTAAGATCAGATTTCAACGGAGTCTCTGATGAAAGGAACACAAAACAATCGTTCAATTTCCAACGGCACTTCGATAAATCGATAATCCCAGTAGCAATTTTACAGTTGTTGACACAAATGACTGATACGCATAGATAAGTAAATATTATTATATCTACCTAAATATATTGTATTCACATCACGACCTTTTGTGAATCGAGCGTAAAATAAGATATTGACTTCGTTCACGGCCATCACATTTTATACATACATCGATATTCATTTCTTTTATTCGTAATGGTAAAGGTTTTACGATAAAAAAGCTCAAAGCAATGAGGGCTTCGATTGAATTTAAATACGAGCATACGATAAGGGTATTATTTGAACATAAAGAGAAATGTGGAATATAATAATATTGTATTGAATGAAGGCGGCAATTCAAGTGCAAAGATGCATATCAAAACACGTTTGGATAGGTGTCAAAACCAACAGATCTTATCCACATTATTTTAAATTGCAAAATTACATCTGCGCCTTACCAATGGGGTATAAATAAATAAATTTATTTGTATTTTATAATGCGTATATATGAAAGGAATAAATAGTTTCAAAATATTTCAATTTCAATCACATCGGACACTAGATAATAAATAGTAAGTAGTTAAACTATACAATTAAAGATTAAACGATTAAAAATATTATCATCCCTTTGTGCTCAGTAAGTCGAATTTAATCGTTGCATAAGGTATTAGGGCCATGTTCTATTTTGATTACAATTCGACGGGTTATAAACACAAAAACATATCTACAAATTGCTATTTTACATATAAAACCATAGTCAGATATTTGGGTTTCGCCCTTGCCATTGTTAAATGACTAAATTGCAAATATATGAGTAGATTTAATGTTTTCATGTAGGTACACATTTATTATTAATATGCAAACTTTGCTTTTATTATCACTTAACTATGGTATTATCAAAAAATCTTTTGAAATACAATTTGGGATACCGATAGAATCAACCATAGCGGGTAAAACTGCATATTAAAAATTTGTTCAAAAAATATTCATTTATATTCCAATCCCCAATGAAATTTTAAGCGGTGAAAATTATTCATCTGAGTTTATTAATGCAAAAATATACACAATGGTGGACAGCATTTTCATTCATCGACATTCAACATTTTATCTCCATTTATTATTCGACCACCGTGCAAATTGAATAAAATAAACAGACGATCTCGATAACATGAATCGCCATATATCCTTAAAGCTTATCAAATAGGTTTTAAAAGAAGCTTATCATTTTTCATTGATTTCTAAAAAAACAAGAACGAGGTTAAGCATTGAGTAATTAACGCAGAATTTCACCTGCTCTATCAAGAAGATCTAAAGTCTTGAACTTTTTCAATAAAGGCTGATTATAATCTGTGGAGATATTCTGCCGCTATTACCTTTACCTTTGCCAGGTGGTTCGGGAGCTTTTAAAGAGATTTATTAATTAAGGAACCAGATATTCAGTGATATTAAACTCACAGAGATCTCATCAGTCTTATATTCAGAAATAATAAATAATTACCTTCTCAAAAAACATGGCGTAGTTTTAGTTTGATACTGTATATTTAAAAAAATACAGGATATCAGTTAGACTGAATGATTGAAAGTATTCAATAGAGAGTCGATTCAATTGTATATAATATAATTTAACTTGTTAATTGCGTCCTGTCTTTTGTGCGAATATCCTGTTATATCAATAACGCCTACTATATAATACTCAATTTATTATAAGAAATATATAATATTATTGAAAAGTGGCTACTCATCTTAATACTCTGAAAGCTTCCATTGTTTTTGTAATACAAGAACTAGACGTGACCGATACAGAAACTAAAAATAGAAGGCATTGTATTCTTTCTCATACAAAACAATGACAAAAATATTGGTATTTTAAACGGCGATAAAATTTTATATTTAAATATATCTAAATGTCATATAAAATTTGGTGGTGGTAAAATTCACAAAATGATTTTAAAGTTCAATATACTCCAGAACGAACTCTTCGTGAATACAAATCCGTAATAAATATATCTTCAAATCAGCTTTATTGGTATTTTCGAGATTAATAATTTATATTCTATTAAATTTTTAAGACTTATCGTAATTGGCCAATATCCGGATGATTATTGAATGAGTTGTTAAAGTTTTTTTTTTCTGAAAAAGATTTATTTGAATGAACAAAATCTTAATATTGTATTATCCAACAAATTGGTCTTCATCAATTTAATTGGCTAACTTTTAATTAAACTATATAAAATATCATCATTTTTTTCAATAGCTACATTGTCTATACCTTATTTGAAAAATATATATGTGAAGTTAAACAAAAAATATGAAAGTTTAAGTAAAGAATTACTTCAATAGAAAATCACAAAGTAGAACCTAAATTCTTATTTAATACAAAATAACTAATTGAATTCAAAATTACGCGTATTTTTATTTAAATTAAGTGTACAAAATACTGATATTTTATATGTATAGTATGTATACTCAAATTTCAAAAAAAAAAATTAAAGCCCACTAAAAGCTTCAAAATCCAATATTCAAACAGATGAGTTAAGTTAGATGATATGAAATTAAATTATGCATGTATCAATTTAATTGAATATTACAAAAACGTGCCGATGAAATATTTATAATCCGATTTTTTTCTTTAATTTCAAAACACAAACCCTGATATTTTATTGATTGATATATTAAGTTTGTTCCCAAAGTCACGCACTCCGAATGCTTCCTGTTTTAACTGTACCTGATTTATTATCGTAATGCAAATTATATCCAAATATAAGCATGTGATTATTATATGTGAAACTCAGGTATGGATAAAAGTGCCTCATTAATTTATATACTATACGGTGACTTCGAGACACCTTTCAGGCTGAAGTTTTCAGTCAAATAAATAGAATGTGAAACATTTTTCACGATGCAGTACTTGTGATGTGACCTGGTGATCGACTTCAAAGAGGCTTGTATAAATGCACTACACAAGAACTAAAGCATCTCAAATACCACCAGCTTTAACTACATTTTTTTAAATTTAACTTAACTTTACATAGTATAGTAAAAACATCGCGTCCAAATGCCTCCCTATTGGCGGTAAGAACGAGTCTAGTTGATAACACCAATGTATTAGCAGGCCATATAACTGGATGTAAAAATATCAAGATGGCGGACCAAATAGACGAGCCCAGATAAAATGCAATTCGATGTTGAGATGAAATGAAATATAACTGTTTCGTAAATTGAAAATTTTACCAATTGATTTATGTGTATGATTATTAAATAAATACTAAGCTTATTAAGTTTAATTCCATTATTAATAATTAGTACGGGAATTGAAAAAAAAATGTTTGAATGAATTTAGCATGATTTTTTATCTTTTAAAAATATACAAATTATGCTATCCACAAGATCTTTATATGTATATGAAAAAATAATTAATAATAATGTTTTTGTTAATTTTATTGAAAAATGAAAGTACTATCTATAGCCAAGATGAATCGATACCACCGACATATTAGCAGGCCATACAACTGAATGTATAAATATCAATATGGCAAACCAAGTAGACGAGTCTATATAAGTAAGACAATTAGTGTTAATATATTTGCTCCTTAAGTCCTTACAAATGATACTCAACAATTATTATGCTTTTTCACCTACAAATTTAAGCAATATTCTAATTTTAATAAATATGATTTAGTATAGTACCAATCAATGAACTTATATGCATATCTGTTCCAGCGTATAATATCGTAAGTGAAAAAAAATTATGTGTGCTGTTAAGTCTTTATGAAACTGAGCCACGTATTCAATCTGGTAAGACTGTCTGTCACGTGTCACTCGCTTTAATTATTATTTATAAAATATAACAATTTACGATTGAATATCTTCTATTGACAGAGACATGAAATGTGTAATGGATAATGGATGAATCTACATTAGTTGCCGGTCAAATAGGACCATTTTACTATTTCGAAAAAGTCCCACTTAATAGGTTAAATAATGATTGAAAATCAACATTTTTTGACGTTTCATACATTTCATGCATGCAATATGTGGCTCAGTTCCATAAAAAGTACAGAGATTTTTTTGTACTTACGATATTATATGCTTGGAGCAAGCGATATATAGAGATGCCAGTAATACTTGTAAAGACGTCAAAACCATAGCAGGCACAGATGAGATCAGATATTGGCACGAAAGTGTTTCGTGTGTTAGTCGATTGGGGCGCTGCTTCTATCGCCTAGCCAATTAGCTAATATTCGTGACCGGCCATGTTCGAGTGTACGACGTAATATTGCATTGCGCTTCTATAGATAAAAGTTCATTGGCTACAATGAATACATTATTATAAAAGTGTGGCAGCGGTGACCCTTCCGATTATTGCCGACATGGTTGTCAGTACACTGCACCGAATAACTAATAATTGATATTTCAAAATAATGCAAATGATGTATTGTGTTGTATTTAGAGACGGTCCTGCGGTTTTATATTCTTTGATTCTATGTATGGAAGTGCTTATTGCGCCCCGAGCACGTATCATGACCCACTTCTTCACACTCTATATGAAATATCCTATTCTCTTTAATATACATCACTATCACTATCACTATCAACACGTGATACATCAAAGGGACGCCATTCATTATCTTTTCGAAAGGTCAAATATTATCAATAAGCCACTGACCATTCAACAACAACAATATTTCATTCATCAATAAGCCAACATAACATATTAAATTAATAATAAATATGTAAGTAAGAAAAGATTTATTAAAAAAATAAATAATAATCAATGCACTGTGTCGGTATTGTGATTTGGAGATCGATATTTTTTTTATAAAATGCTGTATATAATATTGTAAATCTGCATTTAGGATTATGAGACGACTATTTCGTGTGAAAGTTGAATAGTGAAACAGATGAAAATAAATTCATACACCTCAACTACCTTTCCAACATAACAATTAGTAAAAAAAAGACCACAGAGACGAATAAAATAAATATAAAAGGTGCTTTAAATCACAACGATTGCCAGTATTTATTGTTATACAGAATGGACTTGAACTAACTGATAATATTAAAGGCGGTGATAAGAAATAGAAATGAAAAAATATTAAATATTTAAAAAAATATATAATTAATTAAAAATAATTGCTTAGTTCCTAACGTATTTAACAGACATAATACATTTGCGACAGCAACCACTGCGTACTTCACAGAAACAACTGATTTCAAGATAGCGAGCGGCCCAAACTCGATTCTAAAAGCATGTTTTTTTTAAATTAATAATAAAATATACCCTACAACCCCCTTAAATATTCCCAGTTAGTCCAAGTCCACCCTGTATACTGTTTGAAATAATAATAATAAATAAATCAGAGAGGTCGAAAAAGTTCATATTAACTATTTAATATATAATAAAAATCATAAAAATAAATGTCGTATTTGAATAATATTATTTTTATACACTTCAATATAACTAAATCGATAAATAATAAAAAAAATACTCAATATATAGCATCCCCTTTTGATGTTTACCTCTAAAATGGATCCCTATTTTATAGAAGAGTGCCGAAAAATGGAGCAACTCTTGAACAACAATGGAAGGTTACAAATATAAATATTATATTTTTTGGTTTGGGGGGTTTGTTAATCGGTTTTGGTTTCACACGGCGGCGGCTATATTAATTACCATAATTTATATTTGACGTATCCAATAAAGAAAAGGGTCTTCTTTTTGAGAGCCCTTCACACATTTTACCTGTCCTTATTCATAACAAACTATTATTCCATCTTGCTTTTATGAACGTACATGTACCTACGGTATCGTGTGACACTTCACATTTGATGGGTGCCCCTGATCATGTTTCGTAAAGGATTTAAAGGATTTGTGGAATGGTTTTATTCAGAATATTGATCAGCAAAGACAGCTGACTCAACAATATATTTGAATATATATATTTTTTGTTATTATTATTAAGAGAAAACAGTCGTCTGGAATACCAGAGAATCTACATCTCTGATGGAGCTTTTTTGAGAGAGTTTATATACACAACAACGTGTTAATTGCCTGTCGGTAATCTTATCTATTACTAGTTACACAAGTCACCGACAGAGCGGCTCTGCCCGACTTAATAATCGCCTCAGTATTGACCTTACAATCCAGGAAAATCAGAGTAAACCTGGATCAAGACGATCGATCGGGACGATCAAGACGATTTTATTAATATTATTACCGATCTCCCAGTCGTAATAACCGACCAAATCAATTTTAAAATTCTTGACTTGAGTGGGATTTGAACCCATGACCACAGTATTAGTAGCCACGCTTCTTATCCCCTGAGCTATTACGCTGGTATATATTACATTTTCATCACCTGTGTAGATAAGTATTGAGTTTATAAGATTTCATAATTTATTTGGATGTTAAAAGCCCTCGAATGCAAACTATGTTAAATTGGCATATTGTGTTTTATAATAGAAGTATCCTTTGTGGTTATTTATGGAGCTTTATTATTTATTATGGTTAAGGTCTGTCATAATTCATTTGAGGACCGTTAATCATATTTCATACGATTGTTTGTCGAGTAGGGGAACCCGTTTTAATAGTTATGAAAGACACATTCGTTTCATCGAATCAAAATATAAACAATCTTAATTGATACAAATCAAATCGTGCATTTAGAGATGCATACATTCATCTACTTAATTGATAAAAATAAATTTTATTTATAATATTTTAAAGACTGAACCATTATATGTATAATTATTGAACGTGTGTGTATGTTGTATGTCTGTATGTCTGTACAGATCCATCAATCATTAGTGTTACCAGATGGAAGAATAATATTTTATATAATTATTTTAATATAATTAATACATATCTAAAATATATATTATATGGGAAATTCGTTTGTGTTTGGAATGTATTTCAAAAAAATTTCATTTAAAAACATCTTTTAACCTTTTAAATAAAACTTTTTAGAAATATTAAAATGGTCCTATTTGACGGGCAACTAATGTAGATTCATATATTCATTCATATATAACACATTTCATGTCTCTGTCAATAGAAGGTATTTAATCGTAAACTGTTATATTTTATAAATATTATTCAAACGGAGTGACGCATGACAGGCAGTGTTACCAGATGAAAAAATAATATTTTATATAAATATTTAATAATTATTAATACATATCTAAAATCTTGAAACGGGTATTTCAATGATAATAATATTGAATTAATTTCAAAATAATTTTAGAGATATTTAATAATGCATATTAAATGACAATTCTCAAAAAACAGTATAGGGAGACTAGCTTTTTATATGAATTATAACCTTATTAATTTTTTTTTATAATATACTTTGAAAATGCAAACATCTTCTGAATGAAAACAAATTAATAACTCAAATTATTATTAAAAAACCATGCAGAAAATCAAAAAAAGAAAATACATAGTAAATATTCATCATATGAAAACCGTATTAAATTATTTTATTTATAATTTACGTTGAATATTCAAACTTCTGCTGATAAATCAAAATATAATAAATAATGATATAAATAAAATAAACCAAAATATGAAATCAAAACTCAAAATAGAACTTTCCTATTAAAAAGCCAAACAGAACATAAAAAACATTAAAAAATTGGAAATTTCAATTTAATTTACCCTAGTATATTATATCTACCGAAACTATTAAAAATTATGTTTTTTTACGTATAGTTGAATAACTGAAAGGAAAAAAAATATGGACGACGATGCGAAGACAGCTAGCGAACTCTAGCGGCAATTAATCAAAGTCATGAATATAAATTGCCATAAATTATGATATTTTATATATAAGTAATAATTAGCAGAAATTATGGTCATTAAAATTATAGAGCTGGAAAACCGATAAATTAATTTATATTTTACGAGGCGCATTTCAAATCAAACAACATTTTTAATTAACCGAAAACCTGTACGTTCACATGTTGCCTATTTTGGATTTGATCTTTATTCATACAAATTGCACTGTTGATTTGTTTATATAATTAGTAAATAAATGAAGACAAGCGTCTGCAAAAAAGCGACATAATGGCGCCAAACGAGCTCGCCTGATTGCGTCTGTTACAAATATATACAGAATATAAAAAAGTAGTGCAAATGAAGTGTTCTACTACTAGTAGTACGAGGTACTTTTATATTTTTTACTGCTATACTTTCCACATTTTACAATTTGTACCAATGTGAAATTGTAAATAAAGACGAGAGCAATCAAGTCTGACTTAGCGATGGAAAGAGTTCATATGCTTTCTTTGTCTCCTCTTCTCTCGATGAACTTTCTGAACAAGTAATAAATTATCCTATGATAAATATATAAATTTATTTAATAAGAACACAATTCAAGCTAAAATATCAATGAACCCTTTTAACAGCAGTCCTTTAGAAATTAATAAGGAAAATTAATTGATTAAAATCATACTTCTATCTTAAATTCTTTTGATCCGAAACTTCATAATTTATATTGAAAACTTTATTAATAGATAATGATTAATATACATATATGTATATAAAAAAAAATTGAACACGTTATTGACAATTTAATTGTGATATGAGCAGTTTATATTAAATGATTACATTTCAAATTAATAAAAAAAACTCACTTCAATAAATCATAAGCTAAGTAGTTGCCCGGGGGAAAACTTGATAGTTGATTTATAACCAATTTTTATAAAGTTTTCACATATTAAGCAGTCGTTTATTTTTCTAAGGTTATTAATTATCAGATTCACTATTCCGGAGTTATACAATTTTTAATTTCTTCCTGTCTTGTGAAAAAACACCCATTGTCTTAATTGTTTTCTTGTTCCCCAAGATATTACAAAAGGTCTATAAATTTTTACTCTGTCATGGAGTTTTTAAGACACTTTTATGAAATTTTTACTCTTCACAAAGCGAATCTCTATACATAATACATAATTGGATTTCAGTATAAATTATGTATTAATTATTGTAAGTATACGCAATTAAATTAATTAAAAAGCTTAATATTCATCATTATTATTAAGAAAATCTACATCTCTGATTTTTCTTACCACTGTTTTAAATTTCCGAATGGGTTGAAAATTTGAAGTGCAAGGGATGAATTTGGAGTGAGAAAAATTAATAGTTAATTTTGTGATGTTATGTCATAATTTTTAAGTATTTAAAAAAAATGATTGTATGTCAAAGTAATATTAATAATTAAATTGCTCTCGGAGATCATACAATAAATATGTATGTATGTATAAAAATCGCTTCTTATTATAAGCAAACCATTCATTTGTATTTTAATCATTATTAACATGAATTTTTTTATTACACATTAATTAAAACCATATATTTTTTTAGATTTATTTTAAAAAATAATCTTTTTTATATCACGTATATATGCAAATGAATGCATGCTTGTTAAACCCACATCATAGTTTATATGTATATTAATAAAAAATATATTTAGTATAAAGTATAGACTTACAGAAGAATAATATGATATAAAAGAAGGTTGTGTTGAGAAGGGCTGATTTATTGCAGGTCACGTAAGAGAGGAAGTGTTGGTTGGAAACCTCCAGAGAGGCTTTTCTTCAACCGCCATCTAAAATACTACAGTACCTTACACTTTATAAGTAAACGATGCCATTAATTCACTCGAATATATTAAAATCCCTTCGAGCAGTCATAGATTAAATACGACCTGTTTTTGATTGAACTGCAAATAAATTAAAGGTGAATATGTAATTACAATACGATCATACATATACTAAAAGGGTCTAAGATTTTTTTCGTATAAAAAAAATATTATGACAGTTTGTGAATTTTCGTTTATTATAATGAGTGAATATATCGCCTGCTCCAGCGTATAATTTCGTTAGTGCAAAAAATCTGTTTGCTCTTAAGTCTTTATGGAACCAAGCCATATATTGCATGTATGAAACGTCAAAAAATGTTGATTTTCAATCATTAATTAACCTATTAAGGGGGACTTTTTCGAAATAGTAAAATAGTCCTATTTGACCGGCAACTGATGTAGATTCATCTATTATCTATAACACATTTCATGTCTCTGTCAATAGAAGGTATTTAATCATAAATTGTTTTATGTTATAAATAATAATTAAACCGAGTGACACGTGACAGGCAGTGTTACCAGATTGAATATGTGGCTCAGTTCCATAAAGACTTAAGAGCACACAGATTTTTTTGCACTTACTTAATACTTGATATTATACGCTGGAGCAGACGATATGATGTTAACATAACAAAAACGAAATTCATTTTCAAGGTCAAGTTCAAATGAATAACAGCAACAACTGTGATTGTGACAACATAACCCCTAAGGTCCCTGACCTTATTTGCATCAACAACAACTAATTACTAACACTATGTTGTCATAATATCTCAGGTTGCTGACCGTAAAAGCGTTTGAGTTTATGTTCTTGTTTACGTTCTGCTGTTGTTTCATGAATTCTATGACGTAGCGCTCATAATACTACAAATTCAACGTAGTATCAAATAGAAACGTGAGATTCTCAAACGTTTAAAAATAATAATAAAAATTAATCGTTTAACTAGCAGACTTGACCAATAATGAAAGTTTGGTTGTGTTTACATTTAAGGTACCATTTCTTATATTTAATTATTTTAGGTTGAATAAAAGACATGTTGTATATCGATAGTTAAGCCTTTCTCTCGATTGGTAATCCACCATAAAAATAATATGTACAATAGAAGTGCCGGTTGTCATAATAATGGATTTAAAGTATTCTGGGCGCGTCTACAATGAGCTATTAAATGAGGATCATCCGTCTTGATGATGGACAGGCGTGAACACTTCGATACTATTATCAATATGTGTGACTCAAATACAATACAACAACTTGAATATCAATCACTTGTTTCTAATTGACCCCGAAACCGTGATCCGCCTTCACAATATCAGGTACTAGGTTAATTTTAATTGAAATTTTCAATTCGTTAATGTTTTTTGAAATTCTGCTTGGTTTTTTAATAGGACGAATTTAACAGTAAGATGTTTGAATTTTCAAATTGTATTAAAAATTAAATAATTTAATACAGTTTTCATATGATGACAACACTCATCACAATATTGAAAAAGCGAGTTTCCCGATAAATACTGTTTTTTGAGAATTAGTTAATTATTATTATCATTAAAATACTCGTTTCGAGATATTAGATATGTATGAATTGTAATAAAATAATTATATAAAGTATTATTCTTCCATCTGGTAACACTGATGGTTGAGGGATCCATACAGTCAGACATACATCATACGCACACGTTCAACAATTATATCTATAATTATGTCTCATAGATGTTGTGCTTGGAATCAATGTTAGCCTATTCCACGTTTTGCTGAACTGAGATATTTGGCAAAATGTTGTAGAAATTAAAGTTACAAAAAAATAGAGATATTACTAACGTAAATATACTGTTGGAATTCATATGTATAATTATCAAATATTATATATTTAGAGATATATCTTGAAAAAACAAATAGAATTGGTTCAATTTGATCCCAATCTAGTGGAATTGGCTAGATCTGAAAATTAATTTATTTGGAACAGGTTGATTTTGAAAGTAAACATTAAAAAAATAACAGAGGCCCTATTTTGAAATAATAATAACAATTTGTTTAAAAATTAAAAGAACACCTTAAAATCAAATCATAAAATTTATGACTAAAAATACAAATAATATACACGATCTGATTGGCCGGATTTGGAATAGATGTTTGATACTAAAATATTTTGGGATACTAGGAAACTTTTGATTTTAACCCTGATGATAACACTAAAACTTGAAGAATTATAAAAAATGTCTTTATCATACTGTACTTCTTGTACCCAGTACTTTAAGTCTGTATACTTATGCATTTAAAAAAAAAAGCGGAATAGGCTAAAATTGATCCCAAGCTCCACAGATTCGTATGCATATAGAAAAATGATAAAATCGATTATTTGAAAAAGAGCTCCATATTGCTGAAAAGAATTAATCTCTAAGATATTTATGTATGTAAATTGCAAATGGCAATTAAAAACCGTTCACTTTAACTACTTCTATATAAGCTCCTGTACCTAATAGTACTATTTATAATTTAACTGCATTATAATTATATTCTAGTCTTTAAAGATCTTGTTGATATCGGGTATAATTGAATTTAATTTTATTGCCATTTTCGTCATTAACCATATTATCATAATCATTAGCAGAACGATGTGTAGTTAATTGCAAATAATAAAATCTCATTAATCTATTGTATGTATTTTGCTTTCTAGTTCAACCCCAATATATTGTTAACATTTTAATCTTAAAGGAAGTTAATGTAAGGATAAACAAAGCAAAGAAATATCAATAAAATCAGTATGAGATATCGGGTGAGATTATTTGATTACGGTATGAGATTATTTATTTATTATTACAAATGAAAAAAAATCGTATGATATAGAATCCGGAGTCTCAATATGACACACCTTATTTTGAGGTATTTTGGGGAAGACTTTATGATAATAGGGGTAAGACAACTATATGTGCCGTCATATATTTTAGCCATGTATTCACAATACTTCAATAATCAAGATGTATACTATATTCAATAATATTATATCATTATAATAAGTCTAATTTAAAAATATATATTCATTTATTTGTGAATCATCCGAGATTTGTTTTTACACGTGTCTTTAAACCAAATACACGTGAAGCACGTATTTAAAAATATAACTGACCACGAACACTATTATTTTACAGAACCATGTTTTGTATTATAAATAATGAAATCGAATTTTTATATTAATCATCGCATTGACATAGTAAATATTAATTATCTAAATCGCATAATATAATAACTTTGCTATAAGTAAGTTTTCTTGTCGTTTCATAACCAAAAGAATAAATTGTAATAAAAGCGATGAAAAATCACCAAGGTAAATATTATAAGGTTGTAAACCAAGGAACAAGACCCAATGTGAGAAAGTGAAATATATCCTGAGGGACGATGTACTGGGACTTGGTTTTAATATATTATGAGAACGAAACTATATGAGGATGTGGGATAAAATAGTTTGTACCTACATATAATACCAAATAACCTCACAATAATATACAAATAATAATACTTACTCACCCTAATAAAACAGCCTTGCCTTCATAATATTGAATTATAAACACTGACCTGAAACACAAATAAATATATTGAAAATTAATATATCAAAAATATTAAATTGAAGTCACAAATATGACCAACAGTGCAAGATTATTGGATATTGGGTAATATTAATAAAAATGAATAAATAATAAATTACTTGGAAAGAGCTCTCACGTTAATCGTGTATATTCTGTATTTCTGTCATACTTGAAGAATGTTTAATTATATAAAACCAGAAGAACCTCTTTTAATATATTTATTACCTCGTCCAAGTTTAGAGATCTTTCTAGCATTTTATTTAAATCTTAATTATTTTTATTCAAATCCCAATGATACAAAAAAATGTATATATTTTTAAAATGTTAGAAGCTATTAAAATATTTTGTATACCAGAATATATTAATATTTATACCGGTGAAACGCGATGATAGTTTATCTGATGAAGTACATAATTGAGGATATCGCAAATTATTCAGATACTTCACATAACTGAGGCTTTTAACCATCATATTTATACCCTCATAGATAATATCTAATTATTCATAATTTACCCTATAAAGGAGAAAAAAATCTCTTAAAAGCTATATAATCTTTTATTTATGTTCAAAATAAATATTTACGTGTATTAATTGACCCAGTTTTACCGATATATTCTTATCTTAACTCGATTGAAATATTTCAACATTAATTTTATTATTATCGTTTGAAAACAGCTTTAGACCACCAACGTAGTTGAACTGGGAAAATCTTATCTCAGTCTTACCAGAATGCAAATCAGCAGATCTCATCGTAATAAAGCTTAAATATACTAAATTACTGTTCTATCGTGAAGATAAATGGATTTTCAATTCGTTCGAGCAGGGTATATAATTTTATAATTTATATTGAAATTAACTATTAATTTTAACAATTAAAATCTGCGATGTCCTCCCGACCGATAGTGAAATAAAGTCCCCGAGGCACTGAGTTAGATTTATGGGTATATTCAGCAGGCTTATGGGTTTATAATAAATCAAGTATATAATGTGGTTTGACAAATGAACATACTACGGTATTAAATATGACAGCTTCTATAAATATCGAAGAAAAAGTGACCGATTTAAAAGACCTTCATCGATGGCATGTGTGAACCGGTCGGTTTAAAATAATACCTACATTATACTAATATCGAATATCCATCATAATTGATTCAATAAAAACATTAACATTTACAACAGGATGTAATAATATAATATTTAAAAAAAATTCTCTGCGGCAATATTACGAGATTTTCGTAAATAACTCCAAAGTACTTTATTGTAGAACGACACATCTGCGAAATGACATTATAATTTTGTCATTTTTAATAAATCTCCTATACACACCATAAAAATATCATGGCTCATGGGTTCAAATCTCGCTCAACTAAAAGTAATAATTTGATCGGTTATTATAACCGGACATAGTATTAATAAAAGCCCGGTCAATTGTCTTGATCCAGGTTTCTCTGATTTCCTGGATTGTAAGGTAAATACTGAGGTGATCTGCGTAATTAGTAATAGTTAACATCAACAACAATTAATTAATACGTTGCTGCATCTAAAAAAAACCTTGTAAAAAATTTGTAAAAATCCTCTCGGTGTGTATATAAATACATAAAAAAAGAAAATATTAATCTTACACTAAAATTGCCTACGTTTTCACTGTTTAATTTTTATAATAAGTGAACGAATTCCTTTAGCGACTACTCTTTGTTTCTTATATTGATATAGAAATTTTCCAGCTTTAAACTGTCCTAAAAGTGAGACTTCATACCAACGACCGTGATTGGTAATTTATAAAAATAAGAAACAAAGAGTACTGGGTAAATATCTTATAATTGCTTCTGAACTTGAAGCTCGCCATGCCTTTAATTTTAAAAAAAACTTACACAATCCATTTAATCGCAACGAAACTAATTCTATATATAAATATAACATCAAAATTTATCGAGTAATTAATATTGCGTTTTAAATGATTACCTAAGTAATATATTTGTGTACCTATTCTAAAATAACAATATCCAGTGATGACGTTAAAGTTGGACACATGTGCTCCATTTCAGATCGATCATTTTTAAAATAGATACGAAACGTGTCTGGTTTGTTAAGCCAACCGTGAAATTACTATGTTACTATTCGACATTGAAATACCAAATATTATTTTAATTTTAATTTTACAGCCGCTTGTAATATGCGTATATTCGATTGTCTGTCTGCAAACAATCCATACAATTTGAGACCGAAGAAATCTTTGGCGGTTTGGCTACGTTCCATATATTGGCGATCAAATAAATATATTGAAGTATCGATTTTTCATTAAATAAATTCCTTCAAACGATTACCTAAAGTACTTTGGAGACAAAGCAAGCAAGTGTTTTCTAATGAATCTCATATGTTGCGCGATTTAATTGATGGTCCATCTGGTGTTGATTTATGCTGGCTTCTTGTGTTTATTTATTTCCATATTTATAACTCACAAGTAGGTGTTGTATTATTAAACAAAATTTAGCTTTGGAATCTCCAGTTTCGTAAGTTTCACCCAAAGTTGTTATAAACACACACAATGAAGACAAAGAAAAACTCATTAAACAAAACTCGAAAAACAATTGTATTTTCACCCATGTTTATAAATCGCACCTTTAAAAACGACAACGTATTATTTAAAAAAAAATAAGATTTTTGTTTTTGAAATCATTGCATTTAATTCTATGTTCCAAAAATATGGTATTTGTAATGCGATAGACAGAGACAAGTGAAAATTTTAAACATGAATTGTTAAATATCTCAGAAATCAATTTAAAAAACATTAAAAGTGTGATATGTTTAAAATATTATGAAATGATTGAAAATTTTACTATTTTTGTATTCCATCAAATTCTACGACAACAACGGGGGGCGTGAATGTATTATTAAAGAAAAAAAAATCATCTATTCCCTGTTGAATTGATTTATAGAAATGAAAGAAACATGGCGAAAATTTTCATTCTAATTTATGTTTGCTGCCGATTATATAGTTTTGCGATGTGTTTTGATTTTTACACACTTATTCTACGTAAATCATGAAAAAACGTAAATTAATTTTAAAACGTTACCGTTATTATTGTGTATTGAGCTGAGTGATTAAATACAGCACTACATATTAAACACAATACTAATTACTGTAATATCTACTACTGGATATATTGATTATCAGACATATTGTTACAACGGGATGTTCCCATATGAGATCCTATCTATACACAGAGGCATAACAGGTTTAATATTAAAATAACCGGAATAGTAACATCCTGAAATATAAATAAGTCTAAACTAGGTATGAATTGATTATATAAATAATATTTTAATAATACCACATTGTTCACGGATACATTTTTCTTGAGAATGGTTAAGCTTAAGTTGAAGTTATTCCATTTAATAAAAAAAAATACTACCAGTTCTAAAATATATATTCAGTACATATTACGTCGCTTGATAAGTAATAATTTATGACAAGAAATGATAATTTATTAGACAAATAAGACATCGACTTTATAAAGAAGCAAAAAGAATATTATATCGTCGAATTTCTGAAAAAAATATATAGATTTTCTTACTTAGTCCGAAGAATGATATACTTAAACAATACCGTTGGAATATTTATAATATAATAATGATAATTAATGCATTCAGGTTACTTTGTGCACAACAGGTTTATTATTAAAATAACCGGGATAGTAACATCCTGAAATATAAATAAGTCTTAACTATGTTTAAATCGATTATATAAATAATATTTTTATAATTCCACATAGTTTGCGGATACATTTTTATTGACAGTGGTTAAGCTTAACTTGAACGTATTCCATTTAATAAAGAAAATACTACCAGTTCTAAAATATATATTCAGCACATATTACGTCGCTTGATAAGTCACAAGAAATGATAATTTATTTGACAAATAAGACATCGACTTTATAAAGAAGCAAAGAGAATATTATATCGTCGAATTTCTGAAAAAAATATATAGATTTTCTTACTTAGTCCGAAGAATGATATACTTAATCAATTATGTTGGAATATTTATAATATAATAATGATAATTAATGAATTCAGGATACTTTATGAATGTACACTAGGAAACCAACTGGAATTAAACCTTGACATCTCCATCAACCGTGAACTGATATTGCATATAATTCAAACATATCGCTATTAATGGACAATGAACCATTCAAACACCTCTGCTGAATCGATATTTGCATAATAAAGAAATAAAGTTTATTTATTTATTATAATACTGGAGTTGAAGCGATGTATCATGTGGTAAGTGAAGCACTCAATCCAGATATCCTTTTAAAAATACACTTCATAATGTAAAAAAGTACATCTCGTAGTGAATTGATTAATGTTAGAGCAGTCAAGGAGCGTGGTAATTTTGGACCACTTTTCTCGATACTGCCAGAGGGTAAACTACGCACACACAATTACTTTTACAGAATAGATTAGTAAAAAAGACGAGCTTGAGATAAAATATGCTCAGTATGGAATCTCTACTATGAAATTGAATATTGTCGGTGTCATATAGTGCAAGTATTATATTGCTGAGTTCACTTTGGGATACTAAAAGTCATACGTGTGCATCCTAGAAGTCCAAATACAACTATTTATAATATAGGATCGTGTCACACCAATAAAACAGAGACATTTATATCTATGATAAAACAAGCCACCGTATTTTGAATAAATATATTATTAAATACGTTGAAGTAATCATTATTTGATAAACGTTTGGCAGAGTGTACTGTGGTTATACTCTTTGTTCCTTATGTTTGTAGAGCAAATATATAATATTAGATATTGCAAAGGCATAACAGTATAACCATAAACTGCTATAACGTATTACGATGTTATAGATCTTAAACATAAAAATCAACTTGAATTATTCGGCTACTATGACAGGAAGATATGTAAATTTAATGAAAAATCCCGATCAATTGTCGCAATCCGGGCTTACTTTGATTTCCTAGGATGTAAGGTGAATATTGAGACAATTACCAAACGACTATTCATACTAGGGCGGCTCGTATATTGATAGATTTAATACATACTTTTACCGACACCTGATTTCCAAAAATAACAGGTAGTAAAATTACATTGAATTTCGTTCATAGTGTTGCAACACCGAATAATTAAAACACCACATACAAAGCATCTGTATCTAAAAAATGCAATTCAGCTTAACGGAGCATTTCAGGATTCCTTTAATGGTAGAAGAACAACAGATCAGATAGAATTACATTGGATTTACGATCCGCAATTAGTGTAGAGCTGGCTGAAAAGTGGACGCCATTTTACAAGTGGTTTTTCAATTGGCCTGTGTCTGGCAACAAGACCACTGTTAAACAGGAAATTTCATTTATATTATAAGAATGTTAACATTTTTAATAGCAAATGTCGGGGGTGTTAATGAAGCCATGATGGCATTTTTGATAAGCTAGACCGTGTTTATTATACCAGTGACACAATTAATGCGGAAGCCACATACACATTAATTTAAATGGAAAAAATGCAGATATACACAATAAGATTTTTTTAATTTTTATCTTTGTTTATTGAATATGGTTTATTATAATAGTAGGTTGTGGTCTCGGGTTCATTTCCTGTGTTGAACCTTGTGTAAATCTGACCAGCTGTGAAATGTACTCCATATTTATGTTTAGATCTTCACCGACATTAAATAATATCATATGTATAATATCTATATTGAACTTGTGATGTATTTACAAACATAACCTTCCATTATACCACTTCAAATAATAAATAAATAGTATATAAAATTGAGAAGTAATTAAAAAAAAGTTTATTTTTTATATACCCGTATTGAAATATATGAACATTGAGGTTTTCAACTTTGAAATAATGACAGTCATTGGAATACCGATGATTTTTACTAATGACATAATGTTCAAAAAACTAACTGCGACAGATCAGTTTCAGAGAAATTATTATTAATAAAATTCATTAAGTCAAAGGTAACAAATCAAATATTTGGCTGTGGTTTCCCAATCTCTTAGGTTACTTTTCTCAGTTTATTGTAAGGACTTATGACCCCGTTAAGATTTGAAAGTTTTCGCAGTTTTCTCAAACAAAACTAACTGAAGTGATAACGGTGCATGTAAGAATAACAGTTTGAGAAATGTAGTTGAAGATAAGCAATTTTATAACAATATTTAAAGCCGTCTTGCCAAGAAGCTACTCTGCAAGTTTCGATACCACTTAAATGAAATATTTAAAAATAATCATTTCCCACGCTAGGTTTACACCCAACGATGATGATATTTTAAAATACATACACATACGTCCTGGCTTGTTTGCAGCAGGTCGCAATCATGCAATTTAATAATATAAATGTAAGTAAAAAAGCGGAAAAAGCAACTGAGAAATGGCCGCTTCGAGCTCGAAGGGCGTAACGAATAATTTGGCAAAGTATTTTAAGAATTCTCTCGAGAAAGACACTCACACCGACATTATATGAACGCACTCTTGACCACTGAAATATTTATTTTTAACAACAAAAAAGTACTATTAATAAGACGCGAGTGCTTCTAAATGAGTAGAGCAAAAGTCTGCTTCAAATTTCGTGAATGAGAATAATTTACGACATAAAAATATCAATACCTCGAACTTAAAATTGAACAGAATCTATTATCAAGCATCTTACCTAAAACCCTTACAATATAAAAAGTATTGATTGCATTTCAATTAAAATTATTGCAGCTAAGATTCAATCCGCGACCTTTCACCCAATAACCTTAATTAATTTTATTATTTATATTATTATCTTAATAACTATATCCTATACAATATATATTAAACCTATACAATGTAAGTAAATATATTGAGTATTTTTTCTGTCAACGAAAATCAAAATGATAATTCATTGGAATTAAAATTCTCTAACGTCTAAAATTATTAAAATCTCATTAAAAATGGTATAGCTTTTTGCATGAGGTCGGCATTTATTTGATTGTATTTCATGTTATTCTTTTTTTTAAAACTACGTAAAGTTTTATTTATAGTCGTTTTCTTCCACCTCAATTATATTCGAAAGAGCTGTTAAATTTTTTATCTAAAAACGGATTCATTTTTGTGTGAAAAAAAATATTTCTTTCATCGAAAAATTAACGATATAAAACGAGTACTAAAAATAAAACTGATTATTAGTAACATCATAAAAATTATACTTAACTTTTCACCGATACTGTTCTGTGCTGTAAAATTCTGCGATCACCATAATATTATCATGAAATTCAGTAAAAATGGAGTTTTTCAGCAAATTTTGTTAGTTTCAAGTTACGTAATTGGCAAGAAGAGTTCCCTAAGGTGTTGTTACAAGTGTTGGTTTTTGAACTTGCTTTTGTCTCTCGTGGAAAGGAATCCGGGATACAATGCCACTTCAATATGTGTTGGTATACTTTGAAGGTAAACTATTATATTTAAAATAAGATTAAATTGAACCCAGTCCTACTTGGTTGAATTTTTTACGAGGATACACGGCTGTCTCCTGATTATCCATCGATCATTCTATATAGATAGAAAAATATTTTTTCTGAACAAGCTATAAGTTTACGACACGGCTTTCTAATTGCGTTTAAATTCGTAGTAATGGTTGTATAAAAAGTGCGTAGGTAACGTAATGATCGGAGACAAATGCGTGTGGTCCATGTGATGATCAATCAAGCAAAATAACCACCTCCAGGGTATAAATATGGACCAGATATCAGCATCCATCATCACAGACTCCATAATGTAACATTACCACCTTTATTTGCCTTTATAATGGGTCTCGCGTGCAAATGTATCGGTTATTACTTTTAGTTATTACGACCACGCATGCATTCAATCAAACAGGACGCATAAACAGGTGAGTCAGAAAAATTGAACCATCATCAGCAGTGGGTAAATTCATTTTTTCAAATATCGATATGGTTATAATGTAACTAAAAAATCTACAAACCGGGTTAAAAAAATATAACAAACCGATCAAATACGTCCGCAGATATGTTTTGCGAAAATTGAATTTGAAAGACTGACATTCTGAGGAAAATATGTTGAACTTTATGATTTTCAATGAAAACCTTTAATTATTTCAAATGTATGTTTATATATTTGTCCATTTTTCCAACTATGAAAAGTTTTAATACCTTATAAGTAGGTATACAACGCACATTAACTCCAAATCGAAAAATATGGAGGTATTACATTTTATCTTTCAATCATCGAAATACTATACATATTTCCTCTTATAATATGTAATATTTTGATATCAAAAGATCAAATATTTTACATTAATTTTATTTTAAAAGCCTAAATAGATTTCGTTTACAAATTATTGATAGTGTTTTACTTCTGGGTCGAAATCCATGATTTAAAGAAAATTGTAATTTCCACAGTATTTTATTAGTCATCCTCAGAGTCTCTAAAGATGAGTACAAGCTAGTAGTCAAAAATACTTAGAAATTCGAATAAAATAATGTGGAAATTACAACTAATAGTTTTTTTAAATAAAATAATGAACGTTATTACCTAACTGTAAGCATTCAAATTCAGTAGGTTTGCAAAGCCCCATTTTTACCCTTAAATACATAAAATTCATACAAAAACCTTACACACACTTGTAACATTAACCCTCTAATTGAATCTAATCAATTAGAGGGTCAATTCTTTAATAGAGCAACATAACTAGATTGAGTAATAATTAGTCATATAAATCAATCTACTGAGGGGGATATTAACTAAGTGGTTCAAATATAGATTTCACCCCATTATTTAGTAATGCAGATTGTCAGTTATATACCCAATAGATGTCAAATCGTAATTTTACTGAGATATTATATTTATGATACAATTATTCAATGGTATTTGCAGTTTTCCGTGGTTTGTTTACGATGTGATATATTGCAGCCTCTCTTTGCTCGGCACGTACTGACCCAGATTAAAAGTTTTCTTAGTAACTGATTAAATAAACCGAATGATGTAACTCGTGTGTGTATGTACTATATTGCAGATAAAGTCACAAAGAAACATCTCTGTGCTCATCTTGAACAGTCCGCCATTGATGTTAATTGAAAGCTAATTGGATGCCGAAGAAACTGGATGACCACACGCGGACAACAGAGGTGCTTATCAAAACAAGGAAATGTGTACTTTCCTCAAGGATTACTTGAATTTAAATTATGTATAAATCTATAAATCCTTATTTCAATTTTACAGATTATTTTGGGATACCTACACAATATGCTCATTTAATTATTTACAACTTTTCTGAATTTAATCCGGTGCAAATAATGATAGCAAAACAGTATGTACTAAAACACACAAATATAAAATAAAACGTCTAACCTATAAATAAATTGATCTACAAAATATCAAGATTGACAGACGGCCGTTATTTTCCATAGGGATTCTTATCTTTTTAAAAATAAAATCCTTGAAAATAGTAGATAATCTATACAATTTTATATTAAACTAACTTTTTTAAAATACTTACCTACTGTCTACAACCGAGCTGAATTAATACCACCGATATATTAGGAGGCCATACAACTGGATGTATAAATATCAAGATGGCAGACCAAGCAGATGAGTTTGAGTGAGACAATTTGAATTCTTTAATCGTGTGAATTAAATAGAAGTGTATATTACTCTTCATTACTGTTATTTAAACACTGTAAATTACCTCAGTCAAACTCATCTGCTTGGTCCGCCATCTTGATATTTATACATCCATTTGTATAGCCTGCTAATATATCGTCGGTGAACACTATTTTTACATAATATATTGTTATAATTTAAGCAGAGCAAGAGTTATTGATAACAAACACACTTTCATAGCTTTTATACAACTATGGATAATAACCGTGTAGTGAAATTTTCCATCAGAATGGCAATCAAGGGGGTGATTTTTTTCAGCAATTGGTACTATAAAATTTTCGCTAGTAGCCAAGAATTTAATTTTCTGTTCACTAAATACAGAATGATTTTTTTCACATCTGTTTTTTACTTGTAAGTTTCAATCTATTAAACTTGTGTAATATCCAATATGATAAGAACAAATTATTCTAATTTTTTAACAATATAATCGATTCAATTTATAACTTCACCTGGTATTTCTATGATATATGTGTATAAATTACCTGTATCAACGGTTCCAAGGTGGCACACCTGACGACAGTCTTGGTCTTCTTAAATCCGAAGCAGTTCCAGAAAGGCATGATGGCGCCGCCGCCCTCCACCGCCCTGTAATCAGTGTTATGCCCCCGTGTTATTAATTACAAACTACCAGTATGTTGTGTTATGCATGGATTCAATTTAATCATAACTTGCTCGAAGTAACTAACAGGTTCAACTACGGCTTCGTCGTTTTCCAATTATCCGCATGAGCTTTTCCGATCCTCGATTAATACATTAAATATGCACAGTCATACTATTTCAATTGGAAAAGGCTTAACCATTCATTTGAACTAAATCAGTTTAGTCTTAAGTAAGACTAGTTTTATTTAATAATTTTAATTTACTAAAAATCAGAGACGGAAAAATGCGAAGGAGGCTTCGCATTTATCGAGGGATAATAATTGGATTCCCTTTATTTATTATATATATTTTTGCTGGATACTCGAATAACTTAAATTCTCTTTATATAAAAGAATATTTTTAGAATTTCCTCATCTTTATGAGAAATAATGCCCCTAATATAGGGAAAATGAATAATTTGATATATTTGATATTATTATCAATACTAAAGGTAACTCGTGCAGTACTCCAACACTTATGCAAACATATTATAATACTCACTTTAGATTACAATTTATCAATCAAATATCGTAAATTTTAATATAAAATATCTACTTGACTACAGTCAATGAAACAATGGTTTCGATTTAACGCAAACATGTAGGTTACGTCAATTTTAACAATGATTTTTCTAATAATTTTAAACTATTAATTAAATTTGTTCAATCTTTTATATTTTAGTAGTTTCATAATAAAATCTTAATATATAATAATATGAGACGTTTAGAATCAAAAGCTTTCAAATTCATTTCGATTGAAGTAAAAGCAGAAAAACGAAAATTTTTTTTGGAATCATAATTTTATAACATCAAAATGGAGGGCATTTAAATGAATTCAACATTAAAACCAATATTTAAATAAGATGAAGACTGGATTTGGGTGCTTTTGATTCTGATCGCTTCATATATACTAATATTTATTATTTTAAAGCAATATTAATGCAATGATTAGTATATTTTCATGCAAAATAACATTGTAACCCGAGTGAATGAAGCAACATAATTAAGGTTGTCACGGTTACTGCTTTAGTGCATGATGACCTTACTGAAGTTCGGGTTGTTAATTATGTGCATTAAACTATAAACTGAAATAAATGTGAGTAATATTCCAGATGCACTCATCCTATATATATATTTAAAAATAGTCTCAGATGGACACGCCCCACTGACTCCTTGCTACAATTTATTGTCTTGTATTTTAGTGTTATTGGAAAGTATCTATAACAAACATGGAGTGCTTTGAGACACGTTTTATGTGCTTTCAACTATTTTAAGAGTATTCGTCCTCCTAATACATATTCATGATATATAACTACTGAAACAAGATTTCAGGATATCCTCAAGATACAATTTAATTATTACCTGATAGTGCATCCCAGTGATTTTATGACGTCCAGTAATTAATTCACAAAACATTATTTAACATTAATTTTTAATAATACATTTTTTAAATATTACTTATAACGGTTTATCTTGTAATATTTGATTACAAACATATAAAAAATCATCTTATTGTACTCCATTTTGTAAAATGAAGGTAGGACTTTCAGCTTTTAATCGATTTGATTCGAACTGCATTTGGGAGCATTTTTATTCTGTACCCTTAATTTATAACTAATTTCACAGTTTTTTTCACCTTGTAGCAACCATATTTTTTCGTTTATATTAATAAGCTACCACAATTCCATAATATTTATAAATAAAAAAATATAGCTGCAGTGCAAAATTTCAATAATAATTAAAATTATGTACATATTGATAGACCATTTTTATCCAAAAATACTGTTATAATTATTTTTTTAATATCATATGGGATTTTGGTATTTTGGTAGTTTACATTCAAAAATATATTTAATATATTGAGTACAGCTAAAATTGCAAATTTATAGTTTATCTCTTCTAAAGCTTGGGATTCTAGGCGTGCGTCTCCGAAAACGTACACCGTAAATACGGTAATAGAGTAAGTTGTTTTGCTGTAATTTTGATCGATTTTTTGTTAATTAGTGCCTCGCTCGAGGCTCAGACGAGACATTAACTAACAAAAAACCGATAATAAGTGTAGCTAAGTAGCTCTACTATCGTATTTACTGCTGCGACTTTTGCATGGGAATCCATTACTTAAGAGGTTTTTTTATATACTTATTTCGTTTAATTCACCATCGATTAGGTATTATTTTAAAGCTTACCATCCAAGGTCGTATTTAAGTTATTTTTAGTTGCAAAATATTTGTTTTTTTAGATGGTGTTAATAAGTGCCGTGTTTAGTAGGAAATAGGTCATCTTAGTTTCTCGTTAAGTAAAACGTCCGACTTCACGGCGCGCCCTCATCTTTCATGATAATAATAATATGCTAATGCTTTAAGAACTCACATTCCTTAAAATATTTATTTATTAATTTCATGTTTTTAATTATAGATTATGTAGAGATATGGGGATCATCATTTCGAAAATTAATATAATAGATAATATAGAATCATATTTATACAATGTCGAACCACCATAGTTAGAAATTGGTCTTAGACTTTATTTTTGCAAAGTTAAGAAATTAACGAAGAGCAAAAATAATGGTTTTTGTTGTTTTTTTTTATTAATTTTTAAAATACCAGTTCTCTAATTAATGTTCAAAATCAAAGACAGATACACGTACACTATAATATTTCTATACAATTAATTTTTCAAGTACCTACCTATGTAAAATCATTAGTTCATTACCGCTGATAAGAATGCCAGACAACTGAATGTTTAAATATCAAGATGGCGGACCAAGTCTGGTTGGGACAATTAGATTTCCCTCTGTCAAACTCATCTGCTTGGTCCGTCATCTTGATATTTATACATCCACTTGACCGGCCTTCTAATATTGGTGTATTGCATTAACGATTATATTATCGAACTTGATATATTTTGGTGCAAATATATGTCTGGCGTTAATTAAATGTACACATTATTAATGTGCCATATTATATTCAAATTCGATGGGTGATTAACTCAAAAACTTAACTACAATCTTTTCTTTTATATTTGTATACTTTGGAGATACAATTTGTGTAACCGGTGATGAGTAAAATGGATTTTTTAATATAAATATACGGTTTTGTATTAATCACACATCAAATTTCTCGTGTGTGTTTTAAAAGCAATACCTACATGTGTTTTTGTTGTTATTTACGATTGTTAAAAATAGTTGTGCAAAGTAGAAAAAGTTAGGTTGTTTACCGTTGAGGTAGTGGTGATGATAGTGATTATGATGGTGTTGGGCGGCTGGGGGGTGTTGTATGGTGTAAGAGAGTAGCCAGGCGGATTGGGGGAGGGCGGCGACGCCAGATAGTCGGGTTTATATCCCGGTGAGAGGTGATATTGCTGGCGACTGGACGCGGCGGCGCCCGCCAGCCCACTAACTGCTCCAGCCGCCCAAACTACCACCACACTGGACCACTACTACACTAATCCTATTTGAATTCTAAATAAAATGTCTACCTACGATGCACCAGGCGATGCCTTCCATTAAAGCTTCTTGCACTTTACACCTCACTACAAACATTGGAAAATCAAAAAGTTTGAAAATGCCAAATTCTATCCTAACAAGCACAGAAGACTGTACTAATAAGAATTTTGGGTACAGTAAATTTAAGCCATATCAATTATATATTTATAGAAAAATCATCTATAAGCGAGTGGCTAAATGCATGGTTAGTTCAAGTACATCAAATGGTCAAAAACATGAGTTACCTGGCAAACATTATACTGTAAACATCTCTCTTCATATCTTCAGTTATATTTCATAGTAAAATGGGTAAATTCATTGTTACTACATGTCATATGGACTCAAACATACACTCAAATACATCTAGGCTCAGTTTTTACCAAAGACTACTACTTTAACACGTTTAAAATAAAACGCCAAAGTATTATCACAAGCACTCTCAGTGATCACTAGAAACGTATTGAGTGAGGGAGACACACTTATGCCTTTATCAAATAGGAGAGAAGAGTGTAATAATACACGGGTTTACACGAAATTGCACGAATTATTTATATGCAATGCGATATCTACTGTTTATATCTATGCCATCATCACAATACAGAATAGATATTGTATGGAAAACATGACAAATTTTCTTATAATTTCTTTGGGCTTACTAGATGGTGTGTGCGCCAAGTCTATTCCTATACACACGACTCATTATAACACTGCTATATTGAATAGGGCATTTTTTTTACAAAATTTCTACACATTTCGGACGGGTGCTTCCCTCGGTTTCTTTTCTGTCTGATTCAAAGGGCCGTATAATGAGTGCGTGCGTGCGGTGCGTATGCGTATTCACCAATGCTACCAAGCCCTAGTCTATTCGTACACACACCATCTCGCACGACTCACTAACACCCTATTACATTAAATACGGCCGAAAAGCTGAAAAGGGAATGCATGACAAATGTACACAATACAAACATATCATGTCGGAAATAAATAAAAAAATATTATTAAAATATATCGGCTTTCACTTGAGTTAATGACCGATACCACTGATATATTAGCAGGCCATACAGCTGGATGTATAAATATTAAGATGGCGGACCAAGTAGAAGATTCTGAGTAAGGCAACAATAATTGCTTAAGCATATTCAATAAACGGCAACTGATTTAATAATCAAATTATAATAATTTGTTTGTAATTTGTATTGGCGCGTTTCCAGTTCCAGGCTTTATTTTTAATGATACTTATGATTTTGGATGAATCCTCCAACTAACAGATTTAGAAACATATTCGCAGGAAAAGAAGTACAATAATCAAATAGGTCCTAATTTGTTTTTTTTATATAGATTAAAAATGTTAAATATATTCATTTGTCATTTGAAATTACAAATATGTTAAATTCATTGTGTTATATATTACCTATAATGACATTAATATGGATTCATAACATACATACAGACAAATGTGTTGTTTTCATGAAAGTTTATTGGGTGTTATTTTGATAAAATCACCCATTTAACAAAATAACAATATTAATTTACCAAAATACAGCATCCAATGTCGATTTCCTACAGATTAAATTAATTGCTTATGTGATTTTTTTTATTATTTGTTGTAAAATGTGTTGGGATGTTTCACATTATTAATGTATTTGAGGGGATAGTATAGAAATAAACATTTTTAATATAGATATTTATATATTTCAAAACTCCAATAATGTACAAAAAATACTATTGTAATTAAATTATTTTATCATGTACTTTTAATTAATGCCTGTCAATTTAATATAATATACATACATATGTAATATATAGTATATATTTATCTGGTGTGTATTGTGTGGATGGGAATCATCATTTCGAATGGTTTGTAATTGACAGTATTATCATGCACACTTGATTTCTTAATTTAGGCTTTAGATCAACTCTGTGTACATAAGATTATTTGTAACATTTAATTTGTATTGAAAGCACTGTCTGTTTGTATTATATGTTGGCAGTATTTAATAACATTCAACAATTAATTAGTGGTATATTGTCATTTGTACTGAGTATGCAGACCAACAGGCCGGGGCCGATTCTTTCGAGATCATTTCATATGCTATAGGCTTCCGACCGGCGGTATGCTCTTCGAGTACCAACGACATCACATTCACGTACTCGACATCCCTTTGAATATAGAAAATACTTGTACTACGGCTAAATTTTCATCAAGTCACTTATGAGTAGTAGAAAAAATGGTTACTACGATACACAAGTCATTTGTGATTCTATTTTTCTTTTACCAAAAATAATAAATACTATTTCATCTCTTGTTTTTTTATTACATCAGGGCGGTCGTGTAAAAAGGCATTCGAGTCTTTGTAAAAATATAAATTAGGCTCCTGAGGAGCGAGGAGTTCTCTCCTGAGAGGGAGTGGAGTTAATCGTACACATCTATCATTATTATTATTACCACCAACATTTATATTTTTGTGATGTATGTAAATATATGTATATATTTACATGTATGTATAAATATAAGGAATAATGTTAACATTTCAAACAACCTATAATCAATAATATTATTAAATCAACCATCTCAGTTATCTCGTCTCTTATTTTTTTAACAACTTTGGTTGTGTAATCTACACGTAAACAAAAAATATATAATGTATGTATTTACAAATATTGTACTTATAAAATAAAACAAGGTAGCCGACTGATTTCTCTTACATCCAGATCACAAATTGGCAAATATACATTAATTAATAAAAAAATGTACATCCTGTAAACAAACATTATTCAGGTGAGTGTTTATATAGAATATTTTATATATGTATAAAAGAAATTATGACTGGAGTGACGCATAATACTCCTTTTGTACAGAACAACAATAAAAATCAACTGTCCATATATATAATGATATACATGTTGCCGATTGAAGATTTCGCATCATGTATGACAATCTGACAACTACATAAATCCACATCACTCACTCCACTAGCTTCGGCTACAAAGCGGATAACATTTAAAAAATTAATAATTTCTCTTGTAAAAATATCATTTAATAGTAGTAAAATATTTTAGTATTTTTTTATTTATTTTTAATCTTTCATTACTTACTCGAAATACAAAAATATAGCGAAATTTTCAACCGGCAAAATGCTGATAGAGAAAACATACAATATAACTTTAAATAGAAATGCAACATTGATTTGAAACTGTTTGGAGCACCATGGAAATTTAACACAAGGGTTATGGGGAGACGGATATTATTTTCATTCATCCTCCCCAAAGCCAATCACTTTCTGTCCACTCTCGCATAGGAGATGTTATAATAAATGTATGTATTACTCGTTTTACAAATATAAGCAGGAGTACACACATATAAATGTAGAATTATCATGAGTATGCTTAGATTTTTATTTTTATTTTATCAATGTACAAAATTATCATTTGATTCGAATATGTATATGTTTTAAATTGATAAGGTAATTTCTTTTTATTGAACAACTGTTTTGTTAAAGTCGTATACTTGGAATAATAACATAATATAAGTGTATGTATGTAGGTAAAAGTGAAGAGTGACAAAATAAAAACAGGATAAACTAGAAAAATATAAAATGCTTACTAATACGGAATATATTAGTTAAAATTGATTGAATATTTAATAATAAAAAAAAAAGAATTCAGACGTGAGAGCAAGTAATTATTTATCCTATGAAGTTATATTGCATCTTTATGAACGGCAAATTAGAATTGATTGGGACAACAACGACCTATATTACGGATATTATCGACAGTCACAATATT
The DNA here is from genome assembly GCA_022606485.1 of Agraylea sexmaculata. Lineage (NCBI taxonomy): Eukaryota > Metazoa > Arthropoda > Insecta > Trichoptera > Hydroptilidae > Agraylea > Agraylea sexmaculata. Next base: position 16,270 of record JAGTTH010000231.1, on the reverse strand, counting down.
GTGTACAAATGAGCATTAGCAACCCGAACTGTATATTTAAAAAATTTACAATATAACCGTGTCAATACATCTAGTAAGTGTTGAGGTACTGTGTAGACCAATATAAACTTATTCTTAAACTAAATTCTTGCTGCATCTAATTATAAATGCATTTAGTGTATATAAATATATTTGATGAATATATAGGATTCAATTAATTAAATATAATGAAATTTTAAAATAAAAAAAAAACTATATAATTTGTGTCACATTTTGTGTATAGGATTTGGGTGGTATTTAATATATGTAAGTGTTTAAAAAATTTAATGCCCAAACTTAAAATAATGTAAAATCACTGTATAAATAAATGTTATAATCAAAATATTTATTTAATTAAACCCCATATAAATATTTTATGAATGTCTGTCTCCATGCAGACATTTTCAAGTCGGTATGTGTTGTCTTCTAGCATTCTTAGTGTGACTTTTGGTTAAATTATTAGAATTAATATGACATTAAGAACTCTTTGAAGTAAAAACAAAAGCTGACAATTTCCATGTATATGTGTGTGTGTGTGATATAACTATAATCAATAATTTTATATTTACACCTTAAGAGTTACTATTCATTTGTATATTTCTTACAGGCACATGTACAACATATGACGGCCCAAAATCATATCATGGTACATTGTGCACATCGAATTAGACGCAGATTAAGCTTACAATTTATATGTATAAGTTCATTACAACTAATTTAAATACACCTAAACAAAAAAACTCTGTACATGTTCAATTATATTTATACAAATATATTTGAACACATACACACATACAGGTTTAAGTTCTGGTCACAATTATATGTATAGTATATTTATAAGTGTATACATATATATTTATATATTTACAAGTACACTGCTATCCCAGAATATCACAAGAGGCCTTTCGGTGTGCGGAGATCATATTATCACTCCGACAATAACTTCTGCAATAGGGATGACTTGTGATCACCGCCCCGCACCTCCTCCATAGTAGTCTGTGAATAAACAATACAATTTTATTAATTACACACATTCGTGACAAATCTCACCTAAAGCTAAATTTAAACTGTTTCGATGAAGCCAAATATACCGAAGGAGCCAAAATAAACAATTTCGGATTTTTTTAAATATCACTTTTACAGGGATAGAAAATAAAATTAACAAGCCCTAGACAATTCAAATGAACAGTAACATTATAGAAAGTCACAGTTGGAGTTGCTTACCGATAACAAAATAATATGTATGGAAAGACTAATGAATGTTAAGGAAAAGTATGTAAATAAAGGAATAAATCGAGAAATATTGACAGTCGATATCCAACAACAAAAGGACTTAACAGATAGTGGAGTATTATTTAAAGAAAAATATTAAACCTACACATCTGGCATTGATAGAATAACAATTTAAATTATTCTTATTCTTAATAATTCATAATGGATTTATTTACATAGTTTATTTTGACTCCCTTTATATAGCAAAATAACGAAAAAACATATTTAATAAGCTGCATACAAATCAGTTATTTTAAAATGAATAATGAACACAACCACCAAAAACATAAAATACTTTTTTTATATATTAACTTAATTGAGAATATGATATAAGCACTACAAAAGAGAATTCATGAAAAAAATCTTGTATAGTAAATATAATAACGTGGTAAGGCCAAATTGTAAAATAGTATGATTGTTACAAAACATGTATAATTAATATAAACATACAGTGGACAGTCATGCAATAAGAAATATGTACATGTAAAACACTCATTCAAAATTTACCTGTGAAAACAACTCAAATGAATGTTGAAATATTTAAGAATTTACATAAAACATGCTTAATTACAATACAATTTGAATGACAAATACACATAATTGCAGAAGTAATCAAACACAACTTATTATAGAACTATGTATTTCAATAGAATATTCAAGCATTTTAAAAGCATCAGTTGTGAAGCGATTATGAAATGAACCAATTCTGAATAAACATATTGAAAGCGAATATGATCAACTGGAGACAATTTCTATTATAAAGCCTCAATAAGTTTGTTTTAAAATGTATATTATTCCATATATCAGTTGTGTGTTTTGAAATAATAAGCAAAATAATGTAAAAATGTGCACTTGGTACAACAGCCACAGCCATTACAGTAGATAGCAACACAATAGTTGGGGCTTGACACCTGGCCGCTTAAGAAACTTACCGGAGGGTTCTGGTGAGTCTCCCAGAGCTTTTGCGTAGTAGGCGCAGTTTGGCCGCTGCTTCCTCCCCCGCCCCCCACCACGCCACCTGAGCACACATACACACCCCCCATTGAGCACTCATCCACCACTTATAATATATAATATGTGTCAAAGCACACCCAAATGTCTTTCGCATTATCACATGGATTTATTTATATTTTATTCAATAATTTTACTATAAATAAATATTGAAAGTTGAAATCCACATGATAATATCGAAAGATCAAAATTCAGTGCAGTATTTTGTAGAGATAATATCGAATACCCCTCCAACGTATAGTATTGTAAGTACAAATTATTTTTTAAATCATACCGCTTACCCTCTGCTTTCTTTGAAGATGTCAGTATATATAAACAAAAGAGTTAATGATTCAAATGGCAGTAACTTGGATGCTGTAGTTCTTCTAGCAATTTAATTTTTGATGATCAAGAGTACATTTTTAATACTATGCGTAGGAGGAGTCAATAAGGTGTTATGACTCTTAACTGCTAAGAAAGTTTTAAATAGGAAATCATTAATTATTCGAGAACAAAATATTATAATTTATGAGATGAACAATCACTGAGTTTAATTTTTTTTGAGGGATTAAAGTAAAGTGAATTCCATGAGTATTTTAGGGTTTTTTTTCCAAATCAATAATGGTATTCCATCCAAAAGTTAAAAAAAAATGTAATAACATAGAATTACACAAGGGTAATGAAATGATGAGCTAACAGCTTAACAGCTAAGAGTTGATAATACTGTAATTAATTGCACTTTAATAAATAGGTAATTTTCTTATTCAAAAAAAAATCTAATGACTATAAATTGATTAATTTATCACAATATACTTAACTCTTGTATTGGATGGAATAGTAATGATTTTAATAAAATCTAATTATCAATGATTTTGAATGTAGATAAATATTTTCTATAACAACTGAAGAAATATTATGAAACTTTTTAAACCATTAGACATTTTAAAGTCAATCATAATTTGTTGAATACAAATAATTTAGAAGATGTTAGATTTGTACAATTTACAGTGCAGTTAGTGAATGAAGTTTTGTTGTACCTTATGTAGTGCATTATAAATATAGTATTATAATGTGCAATATCTAACTGCCCCAAGTGAATCAAGTGACAAATGGATGACTAAAAGGGCAGAGTGGTCAAAAAATGACAATTAAGTGGTTATCTTCATGCAATTTGAGCACACAGTACCCAGAATGATATATTAATGAAATGTACCTGAAGGTGGCATATCGAATGATAGAGCTAAGGCATCAAGATCTGGTGGGGGCGGAGGTAAGATGTCGGGAGGTCTGGCTCCGCCTCCTCCTCCACCGCCCGTTTGACCCACACTGGCCCCCGTTCTAGCTCCGACTACAGCTCGAAGTTCTTGTCTCACAAATTCAGATGTCATCCCACCTGATAACATTTGCACACATGCTATTAATTCAAAACATTCATAATAAAACCATAGCCCACTTGATTCAATTAACTAAATTATAACTTTATATTTTTGCAAATTGTATTAATTTAGACACTTCAATTTAAATTACTTAAAAGTGAGAATTCTGAAGTTATATGTATATCTGTACTTTGGAGGTAAACTAAACCATGTTGATTTTGAACGAGATGAAATTTTTTTATACTCTACTGAAATAATATATCACTTTATGGAATGGTCTATTTTACCTCCGATATACAGATATAGTACTTAATATGCAAAAAGCTTTTATTGTGTATACATATATGTATTAATAGATATTTGTATCCATAATTTGTTATTTACAACAATATAAAGCAATCAATGTGTTTTCAATAGATAGTTGGAAACATTTCTATAAAAAGGTGAAAATGTTAAAATAATTACACACAAACACCGCATGCGAAAAAAAAGTATTATTTACAAATGTAAACATAATTTAAAATAAACCGAAAGCTATTGAAATTCAGATTCACATTATAAAATCATGTTGTGGAATGTCATCTATTAGCAAAATATATGAAAGAATACACGCATCTGACATTCCATTACGTAATGTTATAATATAATCCATGAAAATTTTGCTAAACAATTATATTATAGCTTCTGTCAGGTTTTTAACAGAACACACATACATTGCCAATAAAAATTCATTACACACAATAACAAGCCAGTATCACTATGTTGATAAAAAGGTAATACCCAGACAATCACATGTAAATACAGACACACATATTCCACACAAACTGACGGTGAAAACACAAACGAAATAATATATGTATATACATATACTATATGATGAAAAGAAACGATGATTGAATAATATATTGTGGTAGAATTATTTGATGATGATGACAATGATACACATACTGGTGATATACAAGTGAGTTTTTGGATACAACCATGACACTGATGTATGTGAGCGGGTAGGTGATGGGCCTTGCATACAAGCTTGCAGGTTGGATATATATATATATGTACATAATAAATAGAGGGTAGTTTACACTTGTTTTGTGCAATAACACATTTTAGTTGATCGGCTTAGGTGTTCAATACTCACTCATATGATGGTGGGAATGGTGAGGTGGTCGCGGATAGAGAGGTGGTTGATCCACACAGTAGCCCCCAGGGCCCGCACCGGCCCCACTTGCATCCGCCACTCCGCCCCCAAAGAAGCCCCCTACTCCACTGCCCACTTGACACATGAACCATGGTCATATTAATATTTTCCACCATAATATTATAACCTTAATACTAAAAAATCCTATTTCAATCGTACTTCGCCAATCACACCCGAAAATATATCAAAATATAAATACTGAAGAAAATTTAGTCATCAACCAAAAATTGTCTAAATGCAGCTAAAAATTCATATACTGTAAACTCTAAATATGTATACATATTTATACCTACGTATTAGATTTGAAAATTTTAGTTTTTTTTTTCATTCTATTAAAATATTCTTGATAATCATAAAAAACTTTCACTACATTTTATACACATGCATATCTACAAGTGCATTTGTAATGTTTTTAAATTATGTTTTAAGAGGAAATTTTCAACATGCTTCTCAATATATGTAAATGGATCAGAAATAGATAAGTTCTGATAATAGAATTTGCACAGCATGCTGAACTGTGACAATGTTACAGCCTTCCTTCATTAATTTGAGGGTAAAATATATACTTTCAGTACTTGACAAATCTAACCAAGAACATGCTTAAATTAAGTAAATCTTATGACTTTGATATTTTGAATGGAGATAAAAAATAATTCAATCGATAGATAAGTCCAATGCAATTCAATGAATTATTATTTTAAATTAAAGATATAAATAGAATCCTTCCACCAAAAATATCAAAGATATTATTACCATGACTAAGTAATAAACCAATTATTTATGAAAAATTTAAATATTACAAGACTTGTAGTTAAAAAAGTATAATTTATCAAATTGATAAATTTAAATAAGTAGATTTAATAATCTAAGCATTAAGAATATATGTATGTATATAAATTTAAAATAGGTTGTTAAAAAATAACATGTAAATAATACCTTGCATTTGAGGTGATGGATGTGAGAGATGCCTTTGAAGCCGTGGTGGCTGTTGCTGAAGGTAAGGGGAAAGAGGAGCATGAGGTGTCAGCGGCGTATGAGGGGCTAATGGTGAACCACGTTGAGTGTTGTATCCACTTTGCTAAAAGTTTATAAAAGCCATTTAATTCAATTCTAGAAAAAAATCGGCAATAAATTCAGAACACTTACTGTAAGTTGAGCATTTAACATGGGATTTTGTTGCTGTTGCAAACTTAGTTTGTAGGGCGGTGCTTCAGAAACAGAAGTTGCAGGAAATCCTCCACTCCCACTATCTGAAAATATGATGATAATTTATATCAAAATGAATAGAATGACTAATTTTAATGTAAACAATACTTACTATGATGATGGTGATGGTGGTGATAATGAGGAGGTGCAGGATAAGGAGGAGCATCAGCAGCCCTCTGAAGTGAAACATTCGGAGGAGTAGGTGCATTAAGAAGAGCATCCATTGATGTATGTAGTGGGGGTGCTAACCCTCCACTATTATTTGCTACGTTCCCAACAACCATCTGTTGTTGCTGCGCTTGTAAAAGTCTAGCTTTCTGTTGCGCTTGGTGTTGAGCTAATTGCGCTTGCTGCCGTTGTTGCTGCTGTTGCTGTACTTGTTGCTGCTGCTGTTGTTGAGGAGTCTGTTGCTGAGGTGGTTGGGACTGTTGCGAAGGAAGGGACCCTTGAGGTCCTTGAGGAGTGAACCGTCCACCCCATGGACTAGTCGGTGCTTGCTATAAATGATAAAAGCATAAAATTAGAAAGATATGTTATATTACGATAAACAAACAAACTGAACTCACTGTAGTATTAGGATATGCAGGTGGCACACCTGGAGAAGCTGGACTTTTAACAGCAGTTTCGCATTGCATCAAACTCTTCTGGATTGCATTTATCGCCATCTACTCATTCATAATCATTTATTAATGTTTACTTTCAAGACATTGTTAAAAACATTAGAAAAACATACCTGGTAAGAATTTGAATGGTGATGGTGGTTTGTTACAGGGGGTTGCCCTTGAGGACTATCAATGGTACTGATCAGATTCATCAATTCAGAGTTATCTTGTGTATATGCCTCTGGAACTATATCAATAACTTCATCCAGAATATCAGAGAGTAGGGGGTCCGAAGCAGCATCGCCGACATATGCCACACCTCCACCAGACCTAAATTATATTTATTTATTAGTTATTACTAAAGCTATAATCAGTAGAGCATTATCATTATGAAGTAGAAGCGATCAGAATTTCAACTTAGTGGACACATACATATGTGGAGCCCCTGATGCAATAAATGTCAAAAAAATATTTTAACATTAAACAAACCAATAAATATTTTACATTGTATCATACAGTGCGATATTTATCATCAAAAACTAAAAATTATATGATAAGAAATATAAATTTGATATTAAAGATGTTTACCTAAATTCAGTTCCTGATGCGGGGGCGGCTGTAGCTGATCGATGTGCCCCTTGCAGCATTTGCTGCAATGGACTTAATCCAGTACCTCCACCCGCCCCCGCTATCGCAACTCCCCCAGATGATATTGGACCACCTACTGGCCCGTTAGTGTTTCCGCTGTTGTTATTATTACTTGTATTATTAGCCAATTCATAACTAGTCTTGTTACTGAAATTCATAATAAATATCTTATGTAAAATCAAATCATAAATATAGAAATATTAAGAATTAAATATTTACTTATTAAGTAAATGTGCAAGAGCTTGAGGCTGATATGGCACTTGATGTCTGTTTTGTTGTCCACCAACAGGTTGTCTTGTGAATTGTCTTTGTAAATAGGGATTAGGTAATGGCATTGGAGTTGTAAGAGCCGAAGGTTGTTTAGCTAATAATGAAGCTAACATTTTGTTTTTCTCCCAAAGTTTACTTGGACCACTGGATCCTTGTCCATTTCCTGACGATGACACTTGTTGTAGATCAGTGGAATGAGATCTTTTCAAACTCTGCTCTTCTTGCATTAATTTTCGTTTTAAAGCAGATCGTTGGCCTCCGAGACCCAACAATTGAAGAAGTTCTTCACCACCACTTGATTCAGAAATTGTGTTTAATGTCTGTTGAGTAATACCAGAACTGGCTGTTGCCGGAATATTAGCACTGGACGAATTCTGTGCTGAAGTATTATTATTATTACTATTGATGTTATTATTATTGTTTGATGAGGAGTTTCCTTCTTTCAAAAGTTGACTTAACAGTTCACTACGCATCATACCTCTTTGTTCTGGATCTTCTTCGTCAGATTTTTCATTTAATAACTGGAAACATAAGGATAATATTAAATTATTTAATGATAGTTCATAAAAATTAAGCACCAATAAAATATAATTTACCCTAAGTAACATATTATTTCCTTGGGGTCTCTGATTTGAAGGTGGTGTAGGTGGAGGTGGACCATCTGAATTAGGAGGAGCACTTCTCTGCGATTCCTCTTCATCTTCTTGATTCAAGAGCCCTTTCAAAATGAGATTATTCCCTGGGGTTGGAGGAGCAGTGGTAGGTGTAGCAACTGATACTGGTGTAGCTGGAGTCGTAGGTGCAGTTGCTAAATAATCACTACTAGGATTTGGTGTAGAAACAGGTGATTCCTTTTTGATTAAGAGATTCCTTAATCTAGCTGAATCAGGTTCAGGAGCTGGTGGTGTTGGAGCTGATGTGGGAGGTAAAGGAGTAGTGGGCGCTGCTGGTGTATGAGGTGTACGAGGTGTAGGAGGACCTGAGCCAACCACAGAATTAGACGTCCGTTCTTCTTGAGCTCTTGAATCTTCTATAGGTAATGGACTAAAGGGGAAAGAACTAAATGGAGCTGATGGGGAATTTCGTCCGCAATCAGCCCATGTACTGTGAGGAAAGTAATCCATATCGAATTCAGTCGGTCCAAATGGAAAGGGTTCCGATGCCGGAGAAGGCGGAAACTGACCATTTCGTTGTGTACTTCCTCCATTAACAATCGCTGATGTCATTAAAGGACCACCAACTGTCGGTGTTGAACCCACACTACCTGACTCCAGAATATTCATTTCGCTGTCACTTTAAAATAAGAATAAATATTATTCAATTTGAATTTTTAAATTAATTATCAAAGTAATTACAAAATACTTACGATAATACTGTAAATGTTGACATTATAAAATCCTGATCTTCGGTAGCAGGATTAGCACGAAATATCCGCGAATGTGGTCGAACTGTTAAATATGTTTTAGGAGAAGAGGGTGGTGCAAAACAGAAACGTATTGGGGGTCCAGGCACAGCCACGGGGGTGGCTGCTGTCACTCTTAAATGATCACCTACGCGGCCAATATCACTCGGATGCACAAGATCTTGTATTTTCTTTCCTTCAACACCACCCCGGTAACGACCTTCACACACTGTATTGAAAAAAATATATTAGGTATGATAAAACTACTTTAAATACAATATTTGTTTACTAACATAGTATTTTTCCTTGAGTATCTATTTTAAAAGTAAATTGTTGAATTGGACGTTGAGGTTGAGCTTCCAGTGCTGGTATAGGTGTTGATTCTTCGTCTCGTCGAATAACACAAAGCACCGAAGAACCGTTGTCACCTTCCCTCATGAGAGCTGCACTAATCAGCACGTCTTCGTAGCGGCCTGTACTCTCACCACCTTCACTAGATTTTACAAGTAAACGAGAGCGAATGGCGCGAAGTCTTCTACTGCTTGGAGGGCTATCTGGCCTAGGCCAGCCAAGAGACGTTGTATTTTGCAATATCGGCACAAATTTATGATGATCGCCATGATGTAAATAACTATATATACTTTGTTTATATAAGTCCGATCGTTCCCAACGCACTATGTCTTTAATGTTTTCAGTCACACACTCAATATCACCTTCACAGTTTATTTCTAACAAAACCCATCCCAATGCTGTCGTATAATGTTTTAATGCCTGTAAAGAATTAGCAATTATTAGTTTTAACAAATACAAAAAAATAAATCAATTTTCAAAGATCACTAACTTCAACTAATGTAGTGATTTCAGAATGATGAGCTGGATGGGTAGAAGACACATCTCCATGTTGCAAAGGAGGTGCAGGAGGAGATCGGTGGCAGGCGCGAGCACAATTAGAAGGACACTGGGCACAGCAGGCGGCCGCGCTTTGCCTTCGTCGCTCCAGCACCCGCCGGATCTGCGCGGCCGCCTCCTGAACTATGCCGTTTTTATCCGGCTGTCTCACGTCAGACAGGCACGCACCCAGCAATTCTCCAACTGATTGATTGTTTCATTCTCCAGCTCACGCCGACGCTTTTCATTGTTGCATTTGTTACTAAAATTAAAATAACAATTCAAATTAGTTAAACTTGTAAACAAAAAAATAATATATCAAAGTGTGTATTGAAATGCAAAAAAAATACCCTTTATAGAGATTAAGATGTAATTTAATCTTCATAAGATCTAAATATTTTACTGTGTTAGCCATATGGTAATAGGCTAAAAGAAAATACAACTAACAAACACTTGTGAGAGAACATAATGAATATGGGAATGAAATGTTAATAATTAATAGAGGGAAAAATAACAACTAATATAAAGATACTATTACAAATTTTTTTTTCATACATTTCCAATTAGACTTATAAAAAGGGTCAACTTACATTTGCGATTGGGGTTTATTATCAGATTTCTTCCTTATTTTCTTGACAGGCGCCGAAACGCTCATCTTGCCTGAGACGCCCCCCCATGAGTCGCCCAGCTGTAGGTCGCATGGGCCCAGCCTGGAAATAAAAACATCAATTTATAGACAAAATTTATATTATGATTAAAACTCGTCTGTGCAATGCAAACTTCTCAAACGATCTATCAATGATAATTTCCGTGTATTGTTGTGACGTAACCGTTTGACTATTAAAAATCGTCAGTAAAATAATATATAAATAAACAACGCGATCGTTAAAACCTTGAATGCGTCTCGGTTAGAATTTGAATTCTGAAATTGACCCACTGACCCAATTTGTGACGCCGCTGAATAATTTCGTAACATACACAAACACAATGACGCATACGCATACGCACACACACAATTATAAAACACATTTCTCCCATTCGAATTTATATTTTCATGCATAGTCGATGAATTAATAGTTCATTCATTCGCTATCGTCACCATCGACGCGCGCCTCGTTTATCAATTAATTCAAAGTTTGTAATTAATGTGATTATCACATACATGCATGTATGACAAACTTATAAAATATTCTATACAAAATGGAGGAAGGAAACGTTATGAAGCGATTGATTGGCCAGTTTCGCTTTCCGGTGGACAAGCGTGCAGCCGCAATAAGCGATGAGTGCAGATAATAAATAATTAGTTCAATGTTAAATTACGTAATGAACAACCAGTGACTCTACTATATTATAAAACAATACAAACTTTGATATTCAATAAATCGCAAGAAATGATTCATTCGATATTTTTGGAAAACGAAACGGAACTGTAATTATTATGGTATCAATCTGATGAATGGAAAATTCCACATGAGTCGATAATTTCAATAAAATTACATATTGTGATGTCATCATCAAACCACGGCCAAGAGGGTGAAACAACACATTTTCGATTGCTGACATTTATAGAGCACTGCGCGGATTACATTTTTATTATACATATTGCTTTATTATTCGTCTATCTATTATTCTATTTGAATTTTCTTATATTAGCAGGAGAATATATATAACATAATAATATTATTAGAATAATATTACCATTTTTGAAATATTTAATCAAGATTATAGTTTGCCCATGAATAATTGGTGTATGATAAGTTTACATGTATATTATATAATGTTTTGTGTACATATCAGAGAGTTGAAACAAAATAATACAATGATCAAATAATACAGCAATATTATAAAGGAAACAGTTGCAGAGCTTGGACTAGTTTTGGTTTTCATATATTTGAAATTTAAATACGAATCATAGCTTTTTAACCAAATCTATTATGGCGGTTTTTTCCAGAGGTTAAATGTAAAAAAAAAAAATATCAACCTCCAGCGATCGCGCAATAGTATACATTTGACACAAACGAAATTAAAAGGTGTCAGAAACGTGTATTTAGAATGTCCATTAAACAAATTTAAAAAAATACGGAATGCGAAATGCGAAATCAAAAACAATAGATTCAAACCTTGGTAAAAATGAACAATGATGTCGGGGAAAACAATACAATAAATAATGACGAAGCGTTTCGCCCTAAGAATTCATCTAAAATTTAGTGTTTCATTATACAATAAAAAAAATGTCAGCAGTCTACAATTTGTATTCTTGGAAATTTATTTTCACAACAACGCAAAAAAGGGAAAATAACAAAATTATAGAAGAACACTTTCCCAGTTATTTCGTAGTATATAATGTATGAGAAATACATGGTGAAACAGCAGTGAGTATTGATTTCTACCAAGTAAGAGTGCTAGCACATGCACATTTGTATGTCCGCTAAGGTAATTGAAGGAAACCAACCAACCTCCAGAAAGAAGTTACAAAAGATAGTTTATGATGGATTAACATTACAAAATTTGTTGGTTTGATCATATATTTGGCTGCAAAACACCTCTCAATAATGACGTCAAGGTGGGTTCTTTTGCTTCCTTCACACTTTGCGAGGTCGATCGGTCGGTCAAGCGAGCATTGACTTGACTAATATGAACGGCTCAATAATTCGTAGAAACAATTTTATATATTTGATGTTTGGATGCAATTTTTAAATTAACAAGCTTATTAAATTAATTACAGACCTAGACCGAATCTGCGTTTTTTATCATAAATGTTTTAAAAATAAATACATAAGCATCAATAAAGCATACAAACACAAAATACGACATTTTAAGATAATTTTGACTTTCATAATTTCGGGGATAGTAGAAGATCAAATCAAACAATAATGCGTTTAAAACTTTTTAAATAAATACCAATACAAAACAACATATTATTTTAAATCAGTATATATATTTTTTATAGGACATTATGAGAGAATTTATGAAGATATTTAAAAAAAAAAAATTAATTGTATATCTACAATATAAATGTTTGGATTCTGCATTATCAATATTAATACACATCTGCGATACGACAATGTTATTGAATTTATATAACATAATATGAAATATTCTTAATTTTACTAACATTATTATCAAACCAAGTTTAGTAAAGGGTCGCATTCAAACTAAAAATACGTAGAAACCGAATTATTTCTATTTATATATTATTTATTAACTAATCAATATAGCTGAATAGGGACATAAAAAGTGCGAATGACATTAAAAATGTCGATTCCATAGAGTAACAACATGAAATTAATGAGAAAACAATGAGAAAATAAAAAATAGAAGCTTAGGTTAAAATATTAGTTTAGAGAAGTAACGAATTTTAATTTGTAGCTCTATGGATCATGCCGATCATATTCTTTAAAAAAACATTGTACGCCATCTCCTTGTTTATAATAAACTCTAAACTAAAAAAAATATTTTGAATAAACAATTTGACTTCTTTTGCTCTTAAATTCACCTAAATCTTATTTTATATACAAGCTTTTTACTTCAACTTCACCCTATATCAAATTAAGCCTTTTTAATATCAAATTCAATATTTTTCATTTCAATGTCACCCTTCAAGAATGTTCATTAAATAAATATTTAAAGTTAAAAATTCATACATAAAGTAGTATCAGTGAAATTCACGACGATGTGTCAACGCTTTTGTTGTTTATATAAACATTACTTTCCTTTTGATTTATCAATTTTACAATTTAATTTATTTTGTATTGTCAAAATCATTGCTTTGATTTTGATCGCCAAATGTAAAATAATCAATCCAAAATCTTCGTTTGATGGAAACAAGAGTGAAATTGAATAGGGGAATATTGAATAATAATTGAAATGAAATAGGACGAATTTAAAGTCAAAAAACCCATCTGTATATTTTTGTTGATTCATGTATACATTTTTAAAAATTTTGGTTTTTAGACACAACAACTTGATAATTAATTCACTTGTCGGTTATTACTACACATTTCACCAACATAGCGGCTCTGCCCGACTTAATAATCACATTACAGTCCAGAAAATAAGAGTAAACCTGTATCAAGACGATCGACCAGAATTTTATTTATTTATATTATTATATGATACTGCCAGTACCACTAGAGCATTACGGTGGATCCTACTCCAGTCCCAGTGATGATAATGCAGTACTCGTCAATTTTATTAATATTATTCCAGATCTCCCAGTTGTAACAACCAGAGCTCGTCGCTACAGAGTGCAAACTAGAGTTAACTGATTATTCAATTGGAGTAATATGTGTTGTCTATTTTACGTCCGTAAAATAGACACAACACATACAGAATCAACATAAGAGACAAATAAGTGAAATTATATGAAAAGAACGTGTAAAATTGAGTTTTGTCAAAAATGATTTATGTAATTTGATTAATTTATTTTCCGTAATATTGTACTAGTTTGTATCGTGACGCCTTCCCTATTTGACGGGAGTCCCTTTATAAGGGGTTGGCCAGGCCACCTTGGCCTTTATGGGAGAATATAGTAGAGATGGTTTCCCAGGCCACCACACAGCAATGAGTACTTAAGATCTAGTTTGCTAAGCTAGATCTACCAAGTGACTCCGGTGCCGTGAATCGAACCCGGGAGTCTTCACTTACGAATCCGTTACACTAACCACTGGGCCACAAGGCGGCTCTTGTACTAGTTTGAATTTATAAATTCAAACTTGTACTAGTTTGAATTTATAAATTAATGAAAAATCCGCAAATACAGCCTGTTCGGCCAATACGTAGATAATGTGGTTTTAAATGTAATTTATCGTGATGATGAATATGACGAAAGCAATCTGTCGACATTCACACATATGACTACATATAATATGGTGTATTTTAGTATGCATGGCAGATTTGTGTGTTGAATGTGAAGCCGGTTGGCCTTTAGCCCACACGACAGAACAAGTCGAGGGACCACTGGAAACACGCACTACGCCCGATAACAACATCACATTTTTAACACTCATTTAAAATATTATATTATATTGTATACTTGTATTAAAAATAGTTTTTGACTAACACAGCTTATCGGGTGCATCGTGACGAGTAAGGCAAAATAAATATTTACAACGAAAATAAAATACACACCGCGTATAACGATAAGTGCTTTGCTGCAATATCGAAAAATAATTAATGTGTTTACCTTCTACAAAAAAAATATGCATATATATATATATATTAAGTATATATATATATATATATATATATATATATATATATATATATATATATATATATATATATATATATATATATATATATATATATATATATATATATATATATATATATATATATATATATATATTATATATATATATATATATATATATATATATATATATATATATATATATATATATATATATATATATATATATATATATATATATATATATATATATATATATATATATATATATATATATATATATATATATATATATATATATATATATATATATATATATATATATGCCATATATATATATATATATATATGAGCCGGCCCTAGGTCCAGTAGTTAGTGTAACGGATTCATGAGTGAAGACTCCCGGGTTCGATTCACGGCACCGGAGTCACTTGGCAGATCTAGCTTAGCAAACTAGATCTTAAGTACTCATTGCTGTGTGATGGCCTGGGAAACCATCTCTACTATATTCTCCCGTAAAGGCCAAGGTGGCCTGGCCAACCCCTTATAAAGGGACTCCCGTCAATGGGGAAGGCGTCACGATATATTCTAATTAATATATATATATATATATATGCTATATATATATATATATATATATATATAGTATATATATATATATATATATATATATATATATATATATATATATATATATATATATATATATATATATATTATATATATATATATATAGTAGCAGTTATATATATATATATATATATATATATATATATATATATATATATATATATAATCAATGCAAGAGAAGATAATTTATTTTAACGCGAACTAATCAACTAATTACATTGATTAGACTCGTACGTACTAGAGTTGTTCAGTGCTTTCGCGTGTAATTGTATAATTTACTTTCTAGTTAATGTTTAGAAATAGGAATTACACTCAGTAAAGAGACGCACTGGCAAACTGCACGTATAAAAAATATTTAAAAGGTGAACTTTTATCAACAAATGTCCACCGAAATAGCCGGGTCGACCATTTATCGCTTCACACATGGTGTTATATGAACATTTAAATCCAAATTGTGCATTGCATTTCAACGAAAAAAAACTGGACATAATATTGAATTAGACGACCACACTATTTACCATTCAAGATAATTCAAATGAGGATCACAGCGGTCAAAATTTAGTTGTTTTTTTTTTT
>JAGTTH010000230.1:0-15706 GCA_022606485.1 Agraylea sexmaculata | reverse complement strand
ATATATATATAAATATCGTATGTATAGTTAATAAATGGGGAAAAAAACCTAAATACTAAATATAGCTTCATTCAACTTTTTGCGATTATTTTTTTAATATTTCATTACACAATCCCACAAAAAAATTATTAAGATATTAAATTTTTCCATTGTGGTTTATGCCAAAGTCGAACAAATATTATAATACATTATTTATTGTGTCTTTCCCATCTATTGTTTTTTTTAAATCGATTCATTGCAACTTTACATTTATTGTATAAGAATGTAATATTCATTCGATTTAAGCACACTTCTGAAGGCAATCATATTTGTTGACTAATAAATTATTATTAGCTTATTAAAGCTGCTATTATTTTTTTTTATACAAAATGCATTTAAAGTCCTTCCTTATATTTCTGGGTATTATCTATCTATTATTATTATTTTGCTATTTTTTGTATTAAATATGAGTTTATTTTTTTTCTTTTTGCGATTTGTATATTTGTTTGCTTAAAAACAATATTTCATTCCAAAAAAGGCATCAGTTCACCCTTTATTTAATTATCCTATATATGTATATATATATATATATATATATATATATATATATATATATATATATATATATATATATATATATATATATATATATATATATATATATATATATATATATATATATATATATATATATTGCACGTCATTATATGATTCATCTTTAACCTATTAACAATTTATGCTTGATCATCAATAAACACATTATAAATGATAAACTCAGTATAATAATCGATATTTATTAAATATTGCATAAGACATTTTCTAAGAATAATAAACGTTTAGTTGTTTTGCTGCACTAATTATATGTTAAAATTTATATGTATATACATTGAATATTTTATAAATATAACTGATAATAATGTTCTTGAAAAACATTGCTTTCGCTGAAAGATCCATAGATAACCCTCGAAATTATCTCAAAAACAACCCTCGACGATAAAATACAAGCCCAGATAAATAATTCAACATTTCTTATGCGTCAATATAAAATATATATGGCTGTGTTTTTTTTTTAATTCGATGCCCACACAATCCTACTTATTTTTTTAAATACACATATATGAGAAAAAGTCGTAAAAAATGTTTTGATATAAAATTCACGGTCAGAGTTCGAATATTTTATGTTATTTTGCTTAGTGCAAATTACGTGATAACCCAATGCATTGTCGAAAAATATTAAATGTGATAAAAAGGCATAACACATATGCGTCGCTAAATTGACCGATTTTTTATTTATTTAATATTTTAGAATAATTGTATATTTGTCACAAAGTCGAACGTTTATCTAGTTTTCAACCAAAATAGTCGATAAAATAAGCGCTGATGTCATATTTTTTAACATTTTGCTTGTATTGTTTTTATAAATGATATTCAATTGCGTTTTGCGTTTATTTTGCATTATTCTCGTGATTTTTTAATCAAAAGCGTAGCAGCTACGCCGTAGTCATTGTAATCCAACCTTTTAGTATATTGTAATTATAATAAATAAATAAAATTTATGTCGTAGTAAAATAATTTTTAATTTCAATAATACCTTAGAATGATGCAACATGCATTTAATTTAACTTCAAATATTTTAAAGGCTTTCATACTAAACGCTCTAAATTATTTTTTATTACAAAACTACAATACTAACATAATATAATAACTCATTTAAAACAACTCAAATTATCTTAGGATTTTTTTAAATATAAAATATTTCATTTAAAAACATGTTCGCTTAAATTATCTATAAAAATGAGTCTTATTTTAAATGATAAAAGTAATTATAACCCAAGTTGAATCTACAACAGAAGTTTATTTTAATAAAACGCTAATATGGAATATTAATAAATATAAAAATATTATATGTTACAATTGCTTTATTTAATTTGAACTTTACATAGTTGGAAAAGTAAAAAAACGTCTTAGGAATTAGACTATGGTGTACAGAAGTTTACAGAAGTCTTTACAGAAGTTTACAGAAGTCTTTACAGAAGTTTACAGAAGTCTTTTTAACTAACATGAGAATTTTAATAACATTTTTATTTGATATGAGAGGTACCGAATATTAAAAAATAAAAACCTGTATAACTGTTATTTTGTAGACAAGTAAACCATCGATATTTTCAACGCAAAGTCACTAAAAACTTCATATATGTGAGATATTATTATTCACTTAATACATGATGTTTTAAGACGTACATTTAAAAAAAAGCAGACTTGTAATATTGGTTTGGCTACTTTGTAAATTATGCATGATGAATTAACTTGAGTCATTGACTCTTAATAATGTATACAGTCTAAAGTATTGTTATCTTGGTAATTCATTTGTATGGTAATAAATTAATCTAATAAAAATATCTGGCCATGTCACGTACGCCAAGTTATTTATCTATGAGAAGCCATGTCCACCGCCAACCTAACTCCGCACAAAATGACCTTTTTAATCATCTTTTCATATATTATACAAGCTTCCTGTTTACGATAAAATACATTTAAAGGCGTTGCAGTTCATTGTGACAATTTTCGAAGATATCCTTATCGCACCAATGTTATAAATGAGTGACATAAATAATCTGTAGATATTTCGAA
This sequence comes from Agraylea sexmaculata, assembly GCA_022606485.1. Classification (NCBI taxonomy): domain Eukaryota; kingdom Metazoa; phylum Arthropoda; class Insecta; order Trichoptera; family Hydroptilidae; genus Agraylea; species Agraylea sexmaculata. Next base: position 13,096 of record JAGTTH010000230.1, on the reverse strand, counting down.
AACATGAATAAGGGTGCAGATGGATGGGAATATTACTATTGACAAAACCGAATAATCTATAGCTTTCAACTACTAAAGGATAAAAATATCATTTTTTCTTTTAAATGAATCAGTCGAACCAATCAGAGATTTAACATTATTGTATTAAAGTGAAATAATTCCGGAAAAATGAATTAACCTCGAATCTAGCCTGAGATTAGTGGTATATCGATAATTTATTTAGTATTAATCAAAAATTTAATAGCTCAGAGGATAATAAGCGTGGCTAAAAATACTGTGATTATGGATTCAAATCCCGCTCAAGTCAAAAATATATATATTTGATCGGTTATTACGACTGGAAGATCGGGAATAATTTTAATAAAATTCCGATCGTTCGTCTTGATCCCAGTTTACTCTGACTTCCTGTATTGTAAGGTGAATAATGATTATTGAGTCAGTGAACTATGTAACTATTAATATTTAAGATCACAACATAATAATTTGTTACGTTTAAAAAAACATAATTTGTAAAAACCTTCTCAAAATGCAGTATATAAAAATATTCAAGCGTTGCATTCTTTATGGATTTTTTTTTAATAAGCGATTATATTTTATATGGTATTTTTATAGGATATTTAATCATCTACAATTCTCGTGTACATTATTTTATTATATTCATAATTTGCACAAAACGAGGACAAGTTAAACAGCGGCGATGTTTTAATACTCTATGCAAATTCTGACTAAACCATTTTAAATATAACAGAATAATGGAGCAAAGATTAAATTATAGACGGTTAAATTTCCTACATAAAAATCAATATTAATATATATTAAAAAATGACTTTGCAATAAGAAGATATATAGAAATACATAAATATGTATAACGAATTCCCTTAAATCTAAATTGTCATATATGATTATCAAAATATCTTAGGTAACGAACTTATATCTATAAAAGTGTCATGCGTATTGTTTTCATACATTGGTCGGCACTACTACAAGCGCATATTATACATAAACCTCATACATATGTGAGCTGTGGCCACCTGCAACACTGTAGTCCTCCCAAACTAAAGCTGTAATTATGCCATTATTCCACAAGATTGTAATATTTTTTATGCGTGTAGTATTTCGAAAGCGCCGACTTCATAAGCAGACTTAGTGGATAGAAATACAATAACCGGTTGCAATTTTTAATTTATGTTAAAAATATATAAAATATAATTCTGAATATTAAGCCATTTATATTTTTTATTACTACATGTGCATATTGTACACATACGCGGGCTGTGGCCACCTGCAACACTGTAGTCCCTAAAATCCGACACACACTGAGAGCAACAACATTTTTCTTATAAATGATCATTTAAATTGTTTACATTGTTTGTCGTTGAATATATCAAGCAACTATTAATGAAGCACTTTATCATATTAAGTGAATGTTATTAGAAAGATCGACAAGTGACAGATAAACAGTACGAGCTGAAGTCATATGAAACCTTTGGTGACTAAATTCATCATTGTTTTGTAAACTTAACTATTACTATTAACAATTTACAATTATTTTGTTACAAATTAGGATTTGCATAAAACGGTAGAAATTTACAAAAGCTACTGCTGTTTGAATTCTTCAATTCATTTTTATCTTCGACGAATATTATAATATATATATATATATTACAATTTCTTTTTATGTATTTTTTACAATGATTGATACAACAATACATCTTTGGAAATAGTCTTAGGTGTACAGAGTATTTAAAGCTTTTTACCTATAACTAACATTTATTTATTTAAATTTGACATGAATAATAGTTTTAATTCATAGAAAGAATGGGGATTTATATATGTCTATATGCACTCATTGCCTGCGTGTTTTGAAATAAATATATATTATTGTCATTGTTTATAAATAAACACAAATACATATTAAAATATTTGGAGCGGAGGGCATCGACAAAAGTCAAATTTGATATGTCTTGACCTAGTGTACGCATTTTAACACGTCACATATAGATAATAATATTTTTTACGCCCAATTTAATGTTACAGCCCAAACTGGTATTCGGCGGTAACTACATCAAGGAGGGCAGGGATTCCTCCAAGAGTACCTGCATCATATTCTCCTCCAGGGACGAGAACGACGAAGCCGGCAGCTTGGCCACCTTCCTGAAGATCTTCAGCAACCACAAGGTGAACCTGAGCTACATAGAGTCCAGGTCTTCCGCCAAGGGTCCTGGCTACGAGTTCATGGTGGAGTGCACCCATGGCAGCGGGGACTTTGCTGGAGCTTTGGAAGAATTGAGAGAACACGCTGGATACATCAACATCATATCGAGAAACTACAAAGAAGATAAATGTATGTTCATATGCGTTTTTGCTTGTATTGCGTTGAATAACACCATCGATATTAGAAGGCCGGACAAGTGGATGATGATAAATAGCTTTGTTACAATCACTTTGAATTGCTACATATAAATTGCCACCATAGTGTATGTATACGTTTTACTGTGTGTCTGTATTGTGAGCTCTCTTATTGGGCGTTTAAGTACGAACCAAATCACTTTGAATTGCTACATATAAAAGGCCATAGTATATGTATACGTTTTACTGTGTGTCTGTATTGTGAGCTCTCTTATTGGGCGTTAAAGTACGAACCAAATCACTTTGAATTACTACATATAAATGGCCACCATAGTGTATTATACGTTTCACTGTGTGTCTGTATTGTGAGCTCTCTTATTGGGCATTTAAGTACGAACCAAATCACTTTGAATTGCTACATATAAAAGGGCATAGTGTATGTATACGTTTTACTGTGTGTCTGTATTGTGAGCTCTCTTATTGGGCGTTAAAGGACGAACCAAATCACTTTGAATTACTACATATAAAAGGCTATAGTGTATGTATACGTTTTACTGTGTGTCTGTATTGTGAGCTCATATACACACACACTATGCCTTTTATATGTAGTAATTTAAAGTGATTTGGTTCGTACTATACTTACATCAATTGTCTCACTTGGACTAGACGGACTTGGTCCGCCATCTTGATATTTATACATCCTGTTGTCTGGCATTCTTACGGTTTATACGGCCATACAACTAAATATATATCAAAGAGACAAATCAGGCAACACTAATTGTTTAACGTAATTCTCAGGTGTACACCATCATCAATTACTATTGTTTAATTAAAACTCACCTGCTCGGTCCGCCATCTTGATATTTATATATCCATTTGTCTGACATTATTATCGGCGGTAACGGTTTATACGGTCATACAACTGGATACAAATATCAAAGAGACTAGTCTGGTAACATTGTTTAAGCGCGCTTTGATGTGTACATCATCGTTAATTACTGTTGTTTATTTAAAACTCACCTGTTCGGTCGGCCATATTTATACTTATACATAATATATCGGCTTTGTATTTATAATATTCACATCTGTTTATGATTTAATTTCCAGCTGCCGTGCCATGGTTTCCTCAGCGCATAAGAGACTTGGACAGGTTCGCCAATCAGATTCTGTCTTATGGAGCCGAGCTGGACTCCGATCATCCAGGATTCTCTGATCCCAAATACAGGGAGAGGAGGAAGTACTTCGCCGATATCGCATACCATTACAAGCACGGCCAGCCCCTGCCGAGGGTTGATTATACTCCACAAGAGATCGAGACATGGGGGGTGGTTTTCAACAAGCTTCAGGAATTGTACCCGACCCACGCTTGTCACGAACATGTCCACATTTTCCCATTGCTGATCGAAAACTGCGGCTACAGAGCCGATAATATTCCACAGCTTGAAGACGTGTCCAACTTCTTAAAGGGTAAGATTTGATATTTATGCGCTAATACTGCCAAGCTCTAGTCTATTCGTACACACACTTATCACTAACACGCTCTTATATTGAATACGGTCCTTTAGGAACAATTGTATCTTTCTTCCACATAACTTCTCATAACGAGTAACACAGTTTATTTTGCTATTAATTTTATTATTTGATTAATAATGGCAGTTTGAGAATCCTACAATATTATTAATGAGTGAGTGTATTATGTTAGTATTGTATGGCAATACTGTTCACATAATTTGCGTAGTTCTTTGCCCTTAAAAGATATTTAATTATTAATTAATATATTTTTATAAAAAAAAACATGAGCCCATTTTAATTTTTTTTTTTTGTGGTCGTGTTGTCAATACATAAAAGCCGTTAAAATATTTGAAGTTCAATTAAATACATGTTAATTAAAATTACTAGTTTTCATTGATTATACAATATATTACAATTTCTTTATTAGTTCAGGTGTACAGAATATAATATAAATATGTATCGATGGATTGTTGTATATGTATTTTTTTATTGAATTAATGCTAGCCTTTAAACATAGCTATGTTCTGGAAAATATATTATATGTTCCAAAAGTATCAACATATTGAATATTGCATTTAAAGTATGGAAACTGCTATTTATGGACATACAGCAAGTGTTAAAAAAAATGAATAATTCAGACTTCTCGGTGGCCGGAGATTTTACATTGTATGTATAATTAATAAAAATATATATTTATATTTGTTAGATTGCACTGGATTCACCCTCCGCCCCGTAGCCGGTCTCTTGTCTTCTCGTGATTTTCTCGCTGGTCTTGCATTTAGGGTTTTTCACTCAACCCAATACATAAGACACAGCAGCATGCCATTGTATACTCCGGAGCCTGATGTATGCCATGAGCTACTTGGACATGCTCCTCTTTTTGCCGATCCAGCCTTCGCCAGGTTCTCCCAAGAAATCGGACTGGCCTCTCTCGGAGCTCCTGACGACTATATTGAGAAATTAGCAACTGTAATATGAAAAACAACACATCAATCAAAGAAAACATATTAATTTGTATTTATTTCAAGTGCTTTTGGTTTACCGTGGAATTCGGACTGTGCAGACAGGAAGGGAAGATAAAAGCATTCGGGGCAGGTCTCCTTTCATCTTACGGAGAGTTACAATACTGCCTCAGCGATAAACCTGAAATCAGACCCTTCGATCCATCAAAAACTAGCCTCCAGAAGTATCCGATCACTGAATACCAACCGATATACTATGTGGCCGAGAGCTTTGAAGATGCCAAAGAGAAAATGATGTAAGAATTACAACATCAATCATTCAAACATTAACTTATCATTTTTTTAAACGTAGGAAATATGCAGAGACTATTCCCCGTGATTTCGGCGCCCGTTACAATCCGTACACTCAGACAATTGATATTCTGGACTCCAAACCTCAAATCCAACATCTCATCCAGGACATGCAACAAGACATGCAATCTCTATTGCACGCCTTGAGAAAGTTGTGATACAACCAACTTTTAAATATCCTATTTATAAGCCATTAATCATTCATTTTATGTATAAAAAAACCTGTTTACAAGAGCTGCAAACTCATAAAAAATTGTCTTGTATGTAAACATTTAAGTTATTTTAATTAATGCGTGCATAAAACTCTACAGACAGGTGTAACCTGCTTTAAAAACGTAGTAATAGTTTTTTTTTCCAACATATTATGAACTATATAAACACAATGTATTTTTATTTTTTACAAATAAATAAAAAAGCCAAATATACAGTTTTTACTATCGAAAACAAAAAAAACAGTGTTGAATAATTTGGAAGATTTTTTTATGTTCATGAAAATATCGGCACGTTGTAATATTACACAAAACTATTACAACAATAATAATATGTACAGGAACAATCACATGTAGATATAAATATTGTAACAATTTGCTGAAATATTACTAGCACAAAATTTTTATTTCATAGTACGATTAAAAAAATATTTTGAGAACAAACCGATGAAAACAACATGTGGGAAGATTTGTAATATAAATAAGACAGTGAACTTTGGCTTAAAAACAATACATATATTTACAAATTACTAGAATTGGATCTAAATAAAATATTTTTACATGTAATCGAAGTGATTATTTACTATTTACATCACAGCCATTTAACATCGGGTTTACGATGTAGTGTGTGAATTATTACTGCAATATTTCACAAATATTCATTAGTTTAAAAACAAAACATGCGAATTACACTGGATATAATTATGCAAATCAGTTTGTTCATCGCAACTATATTTCATCCACATATGAATAATTGAATAAATAAATATAATAAATAAATGAATAACAATGAATGTTTATTATAAGATCATGGTCATTTCCGATATTACCGTCACAATCATTTTCAATTTTTAAAAATACATATTATTGTTTCAAGTAAGTCGTCATCGGGTTGGGGAATTAAATATCAACCTTTAAGTTTATCACCACACAGGTTAAGCTCGAATTCATTAATCACTGTTAAGCACCCTGATAATATCCTTGAAGTCGGCAATTTTATTGTATATAAATTAATACAAAGAGCATTTACAAATATGTGTGTGTGGTATTAAATAATTTTGGCATTCGCTTCAGTGTAAAGATGTATCAAAATATACAATATTGATAATATTTACACAGTACAAAAATGAACTAACGGCACTAACAACAATAATACATTTACAAACATTTAGGATAATTGTTATTTACAATCTTTTCCATACACGCACATACAAGTATTTACAACATGTATTATTCATTAAATAGATCTGTATTGTTTTATCTATAGGTGTATTTTGATAAACTTAAAATATTTAAAAGGCTGTTATTAAATACCAACATTATCACAAAAACCCAGTGTTTATAAAAAAATAATTTAGTGTATTGGAAGTCTTCGATTTTTGGATGTATATATATCGCACCCGTTATGGAATACTGTCATAAGGTTCGAAACATGATTTCACCGGATAGAGCTTTGTAGTTTTTCAAATTTTTTAGGCACTATCACAGAACTTTTGGTATTTTGTGATTTACTTTGGACAATTTTTGCCACATTGTTTATAAAACCTGAAAAATGTTGATATTTACCTACTAAAATTTTACTTTATAATATGTTATGACAGTCTTCTCGACCAAAGAGGTATAGATTGTATAATTTGCACTTATTCCTCTATTTATAGATTAATAACATAAAACTGAAATTTTTAGCTATTATTGGTAATTCATATTGATGTTTTATATTATTAAATCAATTAAAATGTTTTATTTCTTAATGTCAACTCATGTTGTGACACTATTCTTAACTTAGCAAATTTTTTATACACAACAATGTGTTAATTAATTGTGTATCGGTGATCTTGACAATGACTAGTTACACAGGTCACCGACAGAGCGGCTCTACCCGACTTAATAATCGCCTCAGTATTTACCTTACAATCCAAACCTGGATCAAGACGATCGGTCGGGATTTTATTTATATTATTCCCGATCTCCCAGTCATAATAACTGATCAAATTAATTTAAAAATTCTTGACTTGAGTGGGATTTGAACCCATGACCACAGTATTTGTAGCCACGCTTCTTATCCCCTGAGCTATTACGCTGGTTATTGTACTGTAAAACTTAGATAAAGGTTATTGTGATAACCATTATAAACTAGGAGGATATTTTTATTTATAATAAAAAATAAGGCTATTAAGTTTTACAGTGAGAATACAGGTTTGGTTAGCTTGAATAAGTTTCATTATTACTGTCTTATGCCAGTCTTACTGACTGGAAACATCAAAAAAATATGCAATTACCAAAGTGACACAGATTTGCCAAGCAAAAACTGAAAGACACGATGCAGAAATGACACTTGTAATAATTGATGCAGCTCAATTAATAGTATTATATGACACAATAAAAAAAAACAGACAGTATTCCGTAACGGGTGCTATGTATAGTAGGGATGTTACGAAGGCGAGTTTACCAGAAGCAGAGTTAATAATAAGGAGACAATAATTGGTAGTAGTGTTACTTAACTACTAATAATAGACTTAATGAAATTATAAAATTACGATTCTTTAATGAATCAAAAACAAACAACTGAACAGAAGATGCAAACGGTATTCTTCATGGTTGCAATTCGACAAAACTTAATTATGCAATTAATTAATATTTATGCTGAGGGTTTTAATTAATAACATCCCTAATATATACTTTGGTATCATAGGACCTCGATTCAGTTTCAATTGAGTCTGAAAATTCAAATAACCTCTAATAGATTTTTTACAACAAACACGCATTTTATAGTTTGAACCTATTTGCGTTTGGCACAAATTGTAAACCCTATAAATGTTCACTAGTAACTTTAATGGAATCAAGAAATCATATTTTATTTGATAAAATAAATGATAATTCTTGTACTTTGAGGTATACGCATGTGTTTGAAATGGTATCTTCCGACTTATAACAAATTTACATCACAGTTATATCGATCCATTATGAGTTTTGGCGGCTGCATACAGTTTATAAAAAATAAATAAAACCTATGATTAAATCACGCCATATATGACAAGTACTTTTGGGTCATTATTCACGTTGTGGAGGGTTTGTAAATTAAGCAGGCCCCTCTCTGTTCTGACGATTGTTCGGTGATGAGAATAGCAGCTGCGCTTGCTGCTGTGACATTTGCATCGGCATATATTCATTGGGATCAGAACCGTGATGCATGGGTTGTTCTTGAGGTTGCCAATGAGGAGACTGAGTTATTTGAGCTCCGGTATAAATTTCTCCGTGCATAACGGGCGGTCCAGTTTGAACATTATAAGGCAACGATACCTGCTTACATTAAAAATAAATATAAATAAAATGACCTTTTAAAATAATATCATTACGTAATATGAATATTATCTTACATTTAATATGGGTGGTAATAATCTGTATCTGGCCATCACTAATTGCTCCGAGACCCTCCGAAGTTCTTCTTGCTGATGAATTATCATCTGTTGAAGTTCTTCATGTTTCTTCTGCAACTATCAATCAAAATATTACTCATTTGTTGCCACAAACATAATTTTGAAGTATTTAAATTAAAGATGCAATGGATACTGAGATTGAATACAAATTTCATCAGAATGTTATCAGACCTATTCCAAGTGGGTGTAATGAATAACATATTCAAGCACTGCAACAATTTCTTTTATTACTTGATTATTGAATTATTTTATTTCAACTGTCTGATATTTCCACAAAACATTATTTTATATACATCTACAGTTATCATAATTATTATATTCATGGGACAAACCATAAAGTTGAATGCAAATTTCAAAAAAAAAAATTTTATTTTAATATTATTATTTGCTGTTCTGTTAATATCCGAAATAATAAATTTTGCCACATAACAAAGCAATATGTATAATAAAATTGTAAGCCGTGCAGTGCTCTACAATTGTGAACAGTTGAAAACCTGTTTATTGGCTGAGCTTTGACTATAACTTATGTGGACTTTTCTAGTAATTTACAGTGATATATGTGCCTTTTTCAGTATATACAGTCAAACACACTTAATATGAAATCAATCACTGTATATTAAAAAGATATCCATTGCATCTTTAATAAAAATGACTATTCACATAATTCAAATTGATAAGGTAAAAGTTGTATGAATAAAACTATTTTTTTTTAATAACTAATGATGAACAATTGTGAATTTATAATATTTATGAAAATTATGTTTAGTATCCATTAATTAATTATTAATGCAATTTGTTAAACTTTCAACGAAATGTTAACAAACCCACCACAATCACAAAAATCAATAAAGAATAAATTTTGAAAAAAAAATGATGCCAAAAAATGATTGTGTATAATTCGTCAAATTGTTTCTTATGTAAACCTGATAACTTGAGGCAGTAGCAAGGTTCTCAATTCCCACCTGCTCTTCTATCTGAGTTTGAGCAGGCATTATAAGCACGCCCATGTCCTGCGGGCTTATCACCGGTTGTGCTCCGATAACCGGTACCGTCAGATATTGTGGTTGCTCGATATAAGGTCCGTGAGCAACGGCAGACATATTGTGCATTACTGGCGGCACTGTCAAATTTATGTGACTGGCCGGAACTATTTGTTGATGCTGTAACTGTTGCTGCTGCTGCTGTTGTTGTTGCTGCTGTTGTTGTTGTTGTTGACTATGCTGATGTGATTTTTGAGATGAGGACGGATGATGACTGTAACTTTTATTCTTTGTTCTCGATTGCTAAAACAAATAAGAGATGTTGGTTTGAATTATGAATTTACAACTGCTAGTATTTAGTATTATAGTTATAATATACAATTGGAATATTGTGTATAATATTGAATATTAAGCATCGGAAAAGCGGCTTCAATCTCTTGAAGACTGCTTTGAAATCGGACTTTTCCTCAAGGCAATCTCTATGATTTAGCTTTCAGATGAGCCTAACTAATATTTTTTTCAAAAACAAAAAACTGTCATAATGGAATTTAACAAAAATGTGATTTTTATTAAACTCAGATGTAACTGTTCTGCAATGTGCTAATGACAATAACATAAATTACCTTATAACTGTAAGGTGAGCTTTCGCAATCTTGTGTGCAGCTCTAAAATATAATGAATATTTTAATTAAATTCGTCAATTTGCATAAAGTCTTTTTATACATACAGAACTATGGTGAATGCTTTCGGACTGCCTCGAGCCGATGGAGTCTGCCGATATTGAAGCTGTATCGGAATCGGTACACGAACTACACGCTAGTTTTGAAAAACGTCCCTGGTTCGAGTTCATTTTTGTAGAATCTGAGGTCATTGAGTACTTTGACGCTTTTGAAGACACCTTCGACCACGATGTGTCTTGAGTGCTTTGGGCGGTTGACTGTGACATTCGTTGTTCTCTAAAATCACTTGATTCCATCGGGGTAAACTTATTCTTACTAAAGTCTGGCAACTGACTCATCTCTTCACTGTCAAATGATTGGTTATCTTTTTGCATATTTTTTATTACATCCAAATAACTGAAATTGCAATAAATCAATATTCATAATTTCACAATTTTACTTATTCGATACTTACTTTATAACTCTATGCGTACAAACAACGAATTCTGGTTTTGAATTCCACTGATGGTATGTTATGTAAAACCTAGTTTGTAGCCATATCCATTGCTGGCCTTTTGTTAAAAATCTATAGTAACAAGACGTTCCTTCGCCTTTTTGCATCACTGAATGATGTTAAGCAAATAAAATTGAGATTAGTTTTGTACATCAAAAAATAAAAATATATGATAATCTTACATGCTTCATGACAGGTCACTACATTATCTAAATCATCAAAATGATAATAATCATATCCTGAAGTTCCTAGAACCTCAAACGGTAAATATCCAATGATGGGAGGAGCTCTGTGATCCAAAAATAAAAATTTCCACTCCAAACTGTGCCTTGATGTAAATTCTGTCTTCGATGACTCCACTACAGACATTTCTTTAATTAAATGAGGAGTCTGTAGTCGTCCAGTGCATACAAACATCACACTGTAAATAGAGAATTGCAGTTAAAATGGTGATTTCAGATCCGACTCTACTAAGGATAGTATTTACAAAACAATCAAAACAAAGTTAGAAATTTAAAGTGACTCATAAATATGTCAATTTCTTTATACAGTGAACCAGAATCAGACAGCAATTTTATACAGAAACAGTCAGCTCGGTATAAACCTCATATGCATAAAAACAAATAATACTGTTGGTACTGTAATCCACTTGGTCCTGGTTGATTTGTTTGTTTTATATTTTTATAATAAATAAATAACCACCAATTATCAAGGCAGTCTTTTTTTCTCATTCACGACTGTGGGATCTTAACCCACATCACTCAACCATTCTTATCAACAAGCTAACGTCACATCCGAGTGACCTCAATATTTTATGCCTTTGTATTAAATAATAAATAAACTCACCGTGTGTCATTTTCACTAATACTTTCATTGCACTGAGGATTTGAAAGTGTATCTAAATCTTGCAAGTCAACGTTTGTCCCTGAAAAAGTTGATTGATTTACTTGCATGGAAATTAATATGATATTCATGAATACTTACTAAAGTAACCAATCAATTGGACGAGTTCGTATGAAGGTCCCTCTTTGAAATTAAGACAGCCTCTTTTCAAATGACACGTTACGATCACTTGGTGTTCTGAATAAAACGAATGTTGAATATCAAAATGAACCGTGCAATAATAAATTTAAAAAATACGCACCCTCTCCAAAGGTGGCTTGATGATGACTTCCGTCCACCATCGGTATGGAGGAATTTTGCAGAAGATTATAAATATTCGCCCTATCCTGTTCATGAGTTAATTCATAAATGGACGTATTGAAGAGATCACCCTGTAAACGATAATCGGTTAAATGTGAAGATAAAAACCACTGAAATATGACGCAGCTACAAACGCTCACTGAGCAGAAAATGTTCCAAACGCAAACATTGCAAGGCACGGAATGCAAAAAAATATTTAATCATTGGAACAGTGTTAATTGTCGTTTAATTCTTCTTAAAAATAATAAATGTACAAACCGGCACATGACCCAATAGAGACATCATGCTCTCCGAAGCATAAAATATTCTACCACTTGTAGAGAAGACAAGAATAAAACCGTCAAGCGCTTCCAAAACCAAATGTGTGAATTCTTCATTTGATAAAAAAGAAGGTTTCCAATCCTCCTGAATTTCGTGAGCTCTTGACCTGACAGCTATTTCTGAAACATTTAAGATTTTATACATTTAGAGTAGTGACTCGTTGGAGCTGTATATATTGAATATATAATAAAAAATAAACATAACGGTGAACCGATAAAAACTTCTTATACAAAGATATTTAAAAAAAAATACAATAAATAAAGGAAAAAAATGTTTAGCTGAATCTAATTATTTATTAAATTACAAATATCTAGATCCAAAAACGAATTTTACAATAATAAAAATAAATTGTATTAAATAAAAAAATACAGTTGTTTTCTAGAGACCCTGAGACGAGATAACGAAGGGCTAAGATTGGTCACACCGCAAAATTATAATAATATTTTGCCATGGTGCTTCCAGGGGAAAGGCAAGGGGGGTCGCTTGCTTCCTTGGATTGAAAAATTAAGAATAAAATAAATATTTATTTGAATTTTTTTTTGAATTTTTCATAATTCGATTTAAAAAATAGGGTTTGTATATTATACAGGGAGGAATTT
>JAGTTH010000229.1:0-15423 GCA_022606485.1 Agraylea sexmaculata | reverse complement strand
AGACTTAGGTGTACAGAGTGTATAAATCTTTTTACCTATAACTAATATGAGAATGTTTTATTTAAATTTGACATGAGTAATAGTATTTAATTATAGAAAGAATGGGAAAAAAAAAATAAAACCCATTTACAAATTTGAAGGTTAATAAATAATAACAACGATAAAAGCAATATTAACAAAACAGTTACAAAATATATAATGCTTAAAAACTAAATAACAATTTGTTTGGGTAAAACCAAATTTGAGTTGAGTGGATTATTGGAAATTTTATTTATTTTTAAAAATAATATCAGTTTTGGAAGTTCATTGGTAAAATGAACTTACGTTTCCTCGAGACATATTTGGTTTTATTTACATGTCTTATGATTGGGTTAGTCGGGAAGTTAGTCATTTTAGTGTAATGTTTTTTTACTCAAATCTGCGATATTTGCTTTGATAATTTTTAACTGAATGTCCTCGTGGACTTCTTTAAGAAATGTGCCAGGTTCAAGATCTAAGGCCATCTTAAGACACTTGTTTTTGACAATTTGAATTTTATTAATATGACTTTTTGCCGCAGTAGACCAAGCTGGGCATCCATACAAGAGAATCGGTCTGATAATTGATTTATAAAGAAGTAGCTTATTCTTGGGTGACAGCTGACTACGCCTGTTAATAAGTGGATATAAGGTGTTAATAGCCAGGTTGCTCTTGTCCACAGCATATTTTACATGTTTGGACCAGTTCAACTTGGAGTCTAAGATAACTCCCAAATACTTGACTTCTTTGAGCCAAGGAATTTGTTCGTTATTGATATTAAGAGGGGGATGTGGGATCGCTTTCTTTTGTTAGTAAATATTATTGCTTCAGTTTTACTCTCGTTGAGTTTTAATTTCTAGCGAGAGTAATACTGTGTTAGTAGGTCTACAGATGCTTGGAGGCGTCTACGAATTGTGTCTAATCTGTAAGATGATGTGAATATAGCGGTGTCATCCGCGTAAAGAGCTAAGGAGCAATTACGAGGACTAGGGATGTCATGGATGAAGAGATTGAAAAGATAAGGAGCGATAATACTTCCTTGCGGAACTCCCGCAAGGATTTGATGCTGTACAGATTTAACATTGTTAATATCTACTGAGAATTTTCTGTTAGTAAGATAAGATTGAATAACTTTGGTGAGATATGGTGGAGTGTTAGTGTTAATTAGTTTGTGAATGATACCATCAAACCAGACTACATCAAAGTCCAGGAAAATCATTCCCGTACTTTTTTTATTATTAAAATTTCCTCTAACATGCTGTGAGATTCTTGTTAGTTGTGAAGTGGTACAATGGCCCGGTCTAAATCTGAATTGTTCATTAGGAATGACGCAATCCAGAGTTTTTCGCAGGCGGGTTAATATGACTTTCTCTAGGATTTTACTCATGCAGGGGAGGAGACTGATAGGACGATAGCTACTGGGAAGGGATTTGTCTTTACCAGGTTTAAAGATAGGGACTACTTTAGCTGCTTTCCAATTATCTGGAAAATATCCAAGAATAAGACACGAGTTAAATATTTTAACCAAAAAATCAAGAGCCTTTTGTGGTAAGTGTTTAATAAGAGTGTTGTTAATGTTGTCGTGTCCTGGTGATTTTTTATGTTTTGAGTTTTGAATAATATCAGAGATTTCAGAAAGAGTTATCTCGTCAATCTCACATTCAGAATAGTTGTGAAGATTCCTGATTGACTTAGTAACTGCTTGTTCTGTGAGACTATCTGTAGTGTCATTATGTGTCAATGTGTGTGCTTTAACGAATGTTTCAGCGATGAGATCAACTTTCTCCTGAGCCTTGTAAATAATTTTATTACAGTCTTCGCTCCTGAACGGAGGGATAAAGGATGTTTTTCTAGTCATCGACTTACACATCTGCCAAAGTGAGTTATTTTGTGTTTTGAGAGACCTTATCTTCTGTCCCCAGGATTCATTTTTATGAATTTTAATTTTATGTTTAATTTCTAAAATTAGCGCATTTATGACAGATTTGAGTTTACAATTTCTTTTCTTTCGCCACTGATTCATTAATCTATTTTTTACATGAATTAAGTCCACAATTTCAGATGGAAGTTTGTTCTTAAAAGAATTGTTAATGGTTTTAACAGGAATATATAAGGCGGCGGCGTTCTTAATAGAATCTGTGAGTGTAGTGATTGCATTGTCAACGGGAGATGTGTTGTTAGTGTCGAATTTAAGTGTAACGTTATTGTTAATATGAGTTTTGTAAGCGTTCCAATTAGCCGTCTCATAACTAAAGAAGGTTTTTGGGTGATTTTGTAATTTCCGCCAATGTTAAATACAATAGGGAGATGATCGGAGGAAAGTGACTGTATTACGTCAACTTCGGTGAGAGAAGGACAACCCTTAACCACTGCAATATCAAGGATGGATGGATATCCTTTGGGTGGGAAATGCGTTGGACTTTCGGGGGAAAGGATACGAAAGTCTTTTTTATCACAATATTCTCTTAGTAAACGGCCATCCTTATTTCCGCGAATACAGTGCCAAAAAGTGTTTTTACAATTAAGATCACCAGCAATTATAACATCCTTACCGAGAGACATTATTTTGTGGATATCATCTTGACAAATTTCTATTTTGGGTGGCTTATAAACCGAGGCAATAATGTGAGTTTTATTATTAATAGATACACTAATTGCTATTACTTCAATTGAGTTAGTTTTACGAATTACAACTTTCGAATGACATATAGAGTCTTTCATCACGATTAAAACACCACCGCCTGTTTTGAAAACTCGATCGTTGCGATGTATTACAAAACCTGGTCTTCTCAGAATTATATTTGTATTAAGAAACGTTTCACTTATCAATGCAATGTCAACACTTTCTCTTAACATAAAGTCAATCATTTCGTCGAATTTATTTGAAATTCCCCTGGAATTCCAAGCAACAATCTTAATATTAGAACAGTGACTAACCTTAGACATTATCAAGCGATGCGGCGAGCTCCATGATGAGATATATCCTTTCATTCTTTGTCTGACATGTCTTTAGCTTCCGCTGAAGCTCTTGAACCTTCAATACAAGAGTCATCAGGTCTCCTATCGGCATATCAGCACTAGTGGGCGTGGCTTCGTAAGTCGGTGATGGATTGGTCGTCTTTGGAGCCGAGGCAGGGGGAGTACCTCGGGCGATTTGAGACCAGGTGTGGCCTCCAGCGGGGATTGTCATCGGCGATGCGACGACTGGGTTAACTCCTGGACCACGAGTCACCTGTGACCAGGAGCGACCGCCCGTGATATTCGGTGGCGGCGCAAGAGAGTATCGGATGACTGGCTTCGTCGGCACAGTCGATGGCTTTGGAGCGGCCCTTAATTCGCGATATCTCAGGCGTTTAGGGCAGTCTCTGTAGTTGGCAGTATGATCACCGCCACAATTACAACACTTGGCTGGAGTGTCCGGCGTCTTCATGCATGACGCCGTTGAATGATCTCCTCCACATTTTACACATTTGTGTGGCTTGTTGCAGTTGGCTGCTGCATGCGAGAATTCTTGGCACCTAAAACATTGCGTGGTGTTTTGATTATTGGTGTAATTTTCTATGCTTATTTTGCAATGGCAAAGGAATTGAATTTTTTTAAACATATTCATGTCAGTACTCGGATCAAGATGTATGAGGTAAAGAGGATTTCTAGTGGGCTGTCCGTTTTTTCCCTTCATTTGAAAAATGTTAAGAAGAGTGAAATTAAGTTTACTGATTTCTTCTCTGATTTCATCCGTTGAAATGAGAGGAAGGCCTTTGATGACGCATTTTTTTGGCTTTTCATCTTTTATGGTAAAAGTATGATATTCTTTCTCGAGGGATTTAAGCCCAGCCTTTAACGTGTTGAAATCTTCCAAGTTGCGAGTCTGAATGCGAACCTGGTTGTTTCCTTTATAGTTAAGATTAAAATCGGACTTAGTGAATTTTTTGATGAGAGTGATGTTATCCGAATGGGTTGAAGCTTTTAGAAAAATGGGAGGAATAATGCTCTTTGATTTGGGAGACGACAATTTAATTTCGTTAAGAGACGCGAATCTGTTATTGGATGGGATAGTAGTTGTATTTGGGGTAACGGCTCTAGGACGTTTGGCAGGATTTTTGGGTTGGAAGAATCCATCAATTGATGTTTGAGATACTGAAGTAGACGGAGACATTGTAATTATACGGTGTGATAGATAAGGAATTGAAAAATAAACCGGTACAACCTGATTTTTGTTGATTGATGTCGGGAATTTCGCTTTCGAAATAACTCGGGAATGAGTGTGCACGTTGGGTAAACACTTCACAATTTAGAAAGTAGAATAGCTGCGAAAGAGGTCTGCACCCTTCAAGCGTTCGGTAGCGAATGTTTAGATAGTTCCTTATTTACTTTATCATAATTTAAAGTAAATTTTTATTTCAAAGATATATTAACAGCCCTTTTTGCATTAACCAATAAAAAGAGATCATCTTACAATTTTATTCGTAAGAATACATACATACATATATTTGTATTTATTCTTTAATTGATAATTTTATATTCTTTAAGCAATCTGTTAAACAATTACAGTTAAAATAAATGGCGAAAATTAATTAGCATTTTATTAGTATTATATCTAATCTTCCAGTCCCGACGGATTTTATTGTAATTAATGCAAGCAGGATTCGAACCCATTTTTAACTTATTTTAATCAATCTTAGTCTATTTTTATATTCAAATAAATATCACATAGGAAATCAATACACGTTCAAGGCTACGATATTTTTCTATTTTAGTCACAATGTAAGACGTGTTTTATTTGCTTGTCAAACATTATTATCCGATTAAAGCGAGCAAATATTCAAAGTGTTCAACACACTCAATACCAATAATAAATTCGACACGCAACAGTTTTCCTAAATTTCATACGTTTATGATCAAAACACAAATATTTGTAGCGAGTTCGTACAAATAAATTAATCTTGCGAACGGTCCATTACTTTTAGTTTACTGTGTGTATTTTGTGTAGGTAAGATTAGTTTCAGTTGAAACTACATTGAAACGATAGCAAACAAAGCCTTCCGTATAATAGAGGCGTATATGTATTGTAATAAGTTGATTTGAAAATTATTATTAGATCAGATCTATTCCGTTACTATCATCAGTCGAAGTTTGAAGGATTTCAAGCAGAAGAGCGGTCCGATTTTCATGGAAGGATTTCCAGCTTACTATTTCATGAATATTAATATTGAGTGTAATGAAAATAGTTTTCAAAGAGTACTAGGAACTTTCCTTAAGAGTATCTTAACAAATATGTAACCGTATAATTTTACTATATATTGTTTTAAAACACAATAATATTTGCGTCTACAAGAAGCCAAGGTCTTACACGAACTAGGTTGAATTATGAACTAGAAAGCACGCGATTATATGCATTAATAAATTTTGTGTTCCAACTAAAAAAATATGTTTCTTGTTGAGTAATTGCATACAAGCATACCTGTGCTCTGTGATTAATTCCATAATATTCCTGTGAAATTAGTATAAATCATTGGCAATTTCCTTAGAGAATATATATTTACAAATATTCAATATTTGATTACCTGACTTGACACAAAAAAATGTTAATTAATTGTCTGTCGGTGATCTTAGCTATTACTAGTTACACAGGTCACCGTCTTAATAATCAGTATTTACCTTTCAAAACAGGAAATCAGAGCTAAACCTGTATCAAGATGATCGATCGGGATTTTATTAATATTCTAACTTCTGGTCGTAATAAACAGTTAAATCATTTTTTCTAATTTGAACCCATGTCCAAAGTATTTTAGCCACACGCCTTATACCCTAAGCTGTTACGCTGGTTGCTGATTCTTAAAAATCAGCTTCTTTTATTATAATCTAAAATGTATTTGAAATGAATATAACTCAATAATATAATCGTCTTATGAATAACATACCTATATAAGCCTCCTAATTGTTGAGAATATATGAAATTAATTGGAAAAAAAATTGTAATACTTTTTTCTGGTAATATTGCGATATGTATCTGAATTTCCCTTCCCCTCGTGGATTATGTCGCAAAATTATTATTATTGATACAAGCATCATAATATTTTAAGTGTCCATGTTTGCGGCCCTGGCAGGAAATTCGATGGCTCTGTTTCTTTATATGACTTATCATTATTATTTGATATTTACGAGTATGCGAATGGTAAAATTATGTGTGAAGTGGTCGACCCTTGGCAAAAAGATCGAACCCCTTTTTTATGATCACAAATGATGACTCGGCCGATATCCATGCGAGCGGAATTTTTAAACGATTTCACACCAATCGATATCATATTTTTATTTACGAGATCATCACCCACACATTATACACGATCATATTATGTAAAACGCTTCAAACAAAATAATTGACATTAAATCACTTTATGTTTTGGCATTCATGTCATTGGATGTGCAGCATCTGTTGTATTAGAACTTCGACGTGGTCTCTGACTTATGCTACGCAAGTACTACGACGTCGTACCGCTACGCCAGTACTACGATGTCGTACCGCTACGCCAAAAACACTAAACTACTACAGCGGCTTTACAATGCGTTATTAAAATATTTTTAATGTTTGTTTTCAGTTCAAGAACTTTTATTTACGACCTGTTTGTGCTTTGTGAGCGACTTTGCCCACGTGCGATACTTTGCCCAAACTAAGATCCAATACACTAAACATTAATGTTTCAAAGAAGGCTTTCAATACACACTCAAATATATTCAAACTTTATTAAATAGGAAAACTTCAAATTTAAAATAAGATATATCCTATAACTAACTTATTAAAATTATAGATATATTTAGAATTGAGACAATAGATTATTTATTTTCTTTAATATCAATGATTTATATATGAAACAAATACTTATCTACTAAAAAAACAATAAATATATATTTTTTTAATGTCCGCTCTGATTTTTTAAATATTAATTTGCTAATGATGTACAATTTATTTAAAAAAATCTTTTGATAGGTATAAGTATATAACATAAAGTAACTAATATGAGCATTTTAATTGAAATTTTAGATCAAGCTTAATATATTAATATAGAAAATCCACCAAAGAGATGGTAAGACTTTTTAAGATCATAAAGGAATTTCACCAAGGTGAATAAAAAATAAAAAGCTAAGTTAACAATCGATGTATATATTTATGCTGATTTAAATAAATAATAATATTTTCAACTAAATATCCTAAAAAAATGTCTAATGACCTGATTTAAGTGAAGATTTAACGTCCCAATTTTTTTTTAATATATCGATAGGCAATGACATGGGTTATTCCCAAATGATCACCAATTCAGGGATTACTCGAACTCAATGTGTCTTTACTTTCACGATCGATCGTCAACATGGGATTTTACATTAAATAAATAAAGAAGCTTATATTTTTCACACGTACAAATTTGGAGCAATATATGACTGACCTATTTAAATATATCATTGTATAGGGATGCAAATTAGGTGTTGTGTGGTGTTGGGCGAAAGCTTCGTAGATTTTGTATGAAAAGAACGATGTTTGTATGAGGTATCTTGTTGCGGAGAGGTACTCGTGAAGAAATTCGAAAAGTTATATTTTGCATAGGAAGTACACGTCTTTTCAGCTGAAAATCTGAATTGCAATGGAGCATTTCACGACGAGTCTTCAGACACTTTTCACAGTGATTCACGAGAATCTTCAACTTCAATAATGCCAACATTTTTACTGTTTTTATAAACATGAGGACCGGCACATTCATCCATTACTACCTACATTTATGGAAATATTTTACTCTACAATGCAACCGTATAAACCTCAGCGGGATACTTGAGTTTATTTAATGAAAATATGGGTCTGCGCTCGAGGAAATGTTTTAAACAATCATTTTGAAATAATATAACAAAAACGTTTCTATCAATTAAAATATAATTAATTTTAACCATACTTGATTATAATTTTATCTTGAAGCAGCTTTATAGTAACAATATTTTTTATTTATTTACCAACACATCTTTAGACTAAACTAAGATGTCCAAGTGTCTGCAAGTTAACTGTGTTGTGTAAATAATATTGAATTTCAAATACTAATATCTAAAAATTCTAATGAAAAAATACAAATTACCAAATAATAACAACATAATCGGTGCAGTGTCCAAAACATAATACAGGTGTGATTATTTTTTTGCAGAGAAAAATATTACACAAAGACAAAATTAACGATATCTGCTGTGATTGGTGATATCGCAACATAATATTATATTATAGGTTTACGGTGTGACCAATTAGGACCTTTGCTTAATTATCTCTCATCTGAATCTATTTAAAGTTTATGTATTACAATTTTTTTATTTTGCGTGCAAGTTTTTACAATGATTGATAGAACAATACATCTTTGGAAATAGTCTTTGGTGTACAGAGTATATAAATATTTTTACCTATAACTAACATGAGAATGTTTTATTTAAATTTGACATGAATAATAGTATTAAATTGTTGATAGAATGGGAAAAAAATTAACCCTATAAATAATTAAAGTTTGTTTAGGTAAAACCAAATTTGAGTTGAGTGGAATAATATCAGTCTTGGAAGTTCAGTTGTAAAATGAACTAAGGTTTCCTCGAGGCATATTTGGTTTTATTTACATGTCTTATGATTGGGTTAGTCAAGAAGTCATTTTAGTGTAATGTTTTTTACTCAAATCGCCGATAATTTAAAGCTTGATATTTGCTTTATAATATTAAAATATAAATATGGCACGTAAAAGCTAAATAATAATTTTTATTTCAACTACATACATACATATTTTAATTTGAGCACTATTTATATAAATGAGTACAACATAAAATAATTATTTATTGTATTAAACGATAAATATTCCGGAAACAACATCCAAATTATAAACATAATGTTATCCTTTACCCAAATATATCTTTTGATCCGTTCATAAATAGTTGGTCCGGTCAAATATGAAATTTTAATTGGGTAATTTAACACAGTGGAATTAAGTGGACGAAAATTAAAGTTTGCGGATTTGGAATGAAAAGCATGAGGCATATAAAAGGACATAATGATGGCCATCTCTTGGGCTTACCACAAAATTTATGAAGGATTAGTGAGTCTATATAAATGTTGAACGGCCATGGTGCTCAATAAAACTGAAAGAACCCCGAATAATGTAGTATCGGATAATCCAAAGTATACTTCGGGCCCGGGGCCGTTATTTTTTTTTCATTCATTTTATTTTCGAAACTGCGAATGAAACTTTCATTCAAAGCTTGGCCACGCGTGGAATTTTTAAACCACTAAAATAACCTTGTTATTGCGGTTTCATAAATGTGCTACTTCGTAACAAGTTTTCACGCTTTTACTGACTTCATAAAAAATAATAAACTTCGTCTGTTCAACACACATATTCAATCAAATACAGTTGTTCTCCATTATTCATTGTCCAGTCTCGGATTGTAGTGAAATTATTTATTTTGTAATACTGGTTCTCTTTATTTTTGAAAGCTCGTTCCTTTGAAAGAAGACTTCTAAAGATACATATAAATCGGCTTAGACACTAACTTTTACAAAGATATTTAGATAAATCGATTTTTATATTTAGATATTATATATTTTTATAGTGATTGTATAAATAAATATGAATAACGAGTTGACACAAAAATAATCTTTAAAATTTACTATTTGATTAAATAAATATATTTTATGTACCTCTTAGGAGCTAAACGTATTTTTCATACGTCATAAATATTTTTAAATACATATAAATAACATGACATATAAATAAAGGACATTTAAAATATTGAAATATGGTTAATTAGTTATATAAATAAATATATTTAGCAACTTTTTCGGTGAGAACAAATATGGTTTGAATGATTTATTGATATGTTTTATATTTTAACAAGCTATCATATTTCATTAGAATTATGAACCTACATATATTCTTGAAGGATATCTTGTTTTATTTATATAAATTAAAACTTATGGCTTCATGATTATCATTTATAACCTTCTATTAAATGTAAAAGTTTAGAATTTTTTATTCAGTATGATATATTATTTTCTTTACAAAATATTTTTAAAGCATAACGAATCCGACTTGTAGTTTTCACGGAAAAAGATTTCAAAGAGTCATTAAAATGTGAATATATTTAATGAAAAAATTGCAACTGATACAAGTATAAAATTTCCACAAAACCTCATTGCTTTACGATTCAAACTGTCAAATTTTAAACTGTTTAATTCATAATTGTCGTAATGAATAGTTGGTGAAGTTATGTGTTGTGGTTTGAAATTAACACCTCTTGGCTGGTGTTGTTACCAGTTACATAATGTAGTATTACAAAACATAGTATAACTAGTTTGTAGCCTGTATAAACCCTGAAAGCCTTCCCACATATCCGGTTTCAGTTTTCAGCACATTCCACACTCTTTGCTGAAAACGAACACTCACCCAACATAAATACAAATTAAACTAAATATTACACGGATTATTTTCATCGCAGACTACTACTTTGTGGATATAAAACCGAAAGTGACGTTAACTCTTCAGGGCTCGGGTTAGTGAAGTCAAAAAATATGGCACAAGTTTCAGCTGAAAATTGTAGGTACTGAAAGCAAGCGTCGCGTTTTACAACTGACTACTTTAACCAACATGCGATCTAACTTTACTTGATTTCAGAACTAGGACACTAACAACACTACTTTATACTCATAATGCATTATATATTTACACATTTAACACGCCTCTTCACCATCATGGATGTAATATTACATATTTTAAGAAAAAAAAATACTCCTATTTTAATGGCCCCACATCACATTAAATATTTTTTTTTATTCTGGCCTGGATTTTTTTTTAATATCTATCATGTATGCATTTTAAAGATTGAATTTATTAAATAAAGTATTTGTAAAAAATATTATTTAATTTTAAAATTCACTAAATAATATGACGAAATAAATTATAAAACATTCTTATTAGGTGATTACTTTTTTTATTTTAATTACAACATTCGAAACTTTGTATTGTGGTTACTATAATTTTTAGAAATTACATTTATACAAGAACAGTTTTCAATTTTATAACCAAGTATTTAAGTATCTAAGTTATAATAATACTCATTACCTTTTGTTTTTTTATAATAAAATTGTCAATTTTCTGCCGATGCGAAAAGCACTATAATATATTATTTTTTTCAATCAAAAACTACTTACAATCTGGCTACATTAATATTATATTTCATTTAAAATCAATTAAACAAATGGAAATGGCTTTTTCAACATTCATTACAAGATAGTATTATAATATAATTATTTAATTTCTGTTGATAATAAGTTGATAAAAACAAAATATTTTGTGTTTGAAGTGTCATAGTTGATAAGTAAAGTGTCAAGTCGAAATATGGCTGGACATCGACTATTAATCACCTAAAAAATGTATGTGTTTTTGTGCTGTTTTCGTTGTCTGACATAGAAAAATTACAAATGATAGTCTCACCTCTTCAAAAGAAAAGCCTTCCCTTACAAAATACTATCGGAGACGGAGACAATTTGTCATATTCCATATTTTATTGCCGCAAACATCAGTTCATCTGGGATCGGTGTCCGCTTTTCGGCTTTGAAATAAATTAAAACCACTTTATCTGTATTTTAAAGTATCCAGGCTGTAACTTAAATTGCGATCGTAAATTAAACTGAACGTCTTTTCGTCGCCAAATGTTGACGCTACGTTTTAAATCGTATATCTTTCATACCTTACTGTTTGTTTGTTTTCTCCTAAACCGCTAAAATTACCATTCTGCTTCAATATTGAGAAGTTAACATTTTAATAATGGGTTTTCATATATGTGAATTATCGTGTTATTTATAGATAAAAATATTTTTTTATCTTTAGTTATTATAAATTCATATGATTTAAATAAATGTATTTATTTATTTTACTACTATACTGTTAGATTACCGAACACATAAAATTTTTTACTTTGTCCAACCCTTTGCAAGAATATTTTAGGGGCATTTATAATAGGTATATAGAAAGAAAATTAACTGTATACAATTTAACTCTAAATATTATATTTTAAATATTAATTCATAAAAATACACATAATTATTATATCAATAAAATATTTTTAATAGTTTTTTTAAATGCTTTTTGTAGGATCCCAAGTATTGTTATACATGAAAATTTTCTTTTTAAATTTTGATTAAATGAATAAGCATTTAATAATATCGTTATATGAATTTAAACCCAGAAAATGTCATCTTAATAAAAAATATATCTAGACAAGTAGAAATGCACATATATTTTCCCATGAAATTACGCGATTAATAATTTTATTGTAGGTATAGTTTTGGGTTTAAAATGTATGGTTAAGCCCATTCATTTTAGTGTTTGAAGGTTGACAAGTTACAACAAAATGTTTGTCTGAATTCGTGTGTCATAGAAGAAGTAAAACCGATCGAATTGATTGGATGAATTTTTTCAATCAGGTTTGCCACATGCTGTACGTGATAAATTTAGGATTCAGGTTCCGACACAAGCTCAGGTGTGTCCTGTAGGATATCTACCTATGTACCTACCTACTATTTCTACCCTCGATACCCACCATGAAAGCCTTTTGCAATCCAATAATTCAATACGGAATAAAAGAACAGTCTCGTACCCAAATCAAATTCGCGCGACCCTCTAATGTATTTTATCAATAGATTCATTGTTTTACAAATCCCATATATTATAATAAATAAATAATAAAGCAATTAGTTTAATTTGAATTGTAAACTGAGGTAGGTCTAAAGGTAAGCAAGAGTTCTATAAATTGTATATAGGTTATATAATAATAAATAATAAAATTTAACCAACAACATAAATTAATTGATATTTTTTCATCAGTCAGAAGATGACTACTATAAAACTTTGTGAAATTTACTTAAAATATGGTTATAGTATCACGTTTATATTTTTTTAAATATATCTTTAAACTATTATTAATGCTATCCCGCATTTAACTTATGATTTAGATTACTAAAAAAAATATTTGCGTACTTTTAATAATGGTTTGTGAAATTTTATAAATAGGCTTGTATCTTTACTTTATTTTTGAGGAAAAATCTTTAAAATTCACTTAACATGCATTATTGGTGGGAATTTAACTAAAAGTATCAATAACTATGATGTAATTTTTCTTAACATGTATGTGTTATTAAATTTAAAAAAAAAATAATGATATTTTTCCTAGAAAAAGTCTTGAAAGATTATAAAATCAATGTTAAACCCAATGAAAGTATTGGGTATAACGTAAATTAAATATTTAAAATAAATGTTTCATAATAAATATATATGATAAACAATGGATTACCTATAAATTTCTGTTTTAAATCATGTTAAATGTATAATTAAATTGGTTTTTGTGTGAGTTAAGCAACGTGTGTAACGAAATTGTTAGAAGTCTGATCGTGACACACGCTCTAAATTCCTTAACAACTTTTTACCATTTAGACTTACATTAAAAAATATTGAGATTTATATTAATTTAAAAAATAGTTTAAAAAATCACACCTCGATTGTTATCGAAGATGGTTTAATTATTGTAAATTGAATATACTGAGCACGTATTCATAAACCCATTTATATATTGATTGATATCTATTTTTTTGTATTATACCTAAATTATAAGTCTCTACAATTTAATGTCGGTTAATGTCCGTGTTCTGGAGTCTGAATATGATGCTATAAGGAGAGAACAAAAAAACTAGCATAAAAAGCTGACATCGTAAAGAACATTTGTCAAAGAAAGGTGTTGCTTGAATTATTAAACTCCAGTCACGTACTTTTAGCACACCTACTGACCAAAACATTTTTTTTATAAATACACACGAAAATAATTATAAATACAACAGTATAATTTAAAATTTTCTTAGTTAATTGACAATTTTAGATAAATAACAATATTCACAAAATATTGGGTGAAGGATAAGAACTGTTGTGTTACCCTAATATTATTATTTTTATTTTTTTACATATGAAAAGACAAAAATTACTAACTATTACAATCTTTATTTTTAAATGTGAAGACTCATTTTAAATTGTTTTAGTAGCAAAAATGAAAACGTGCATAATACCAGTAGGTTTTTCAATTAGAAAAACGAGGTTGAATGTATTTCACAATTCCTATAACATTAATACGACATAAAACTCTTATTTTAAATTTGAGGTGGATACACATTCAGAATATTTGAATCTATCATTAAAAAAATATCCAGCACTGTTTTAAATAAGACTTAAAAAATATATTTTTGGGGGTAAAGGTAAAAATGGCATACAGTCGTAAGAATGTCGCTATATAATTCATACTTTAAAGGAATAAGAAATGATGAGCCTGAAGGAAGTTTTTTTCAGGACTTCCCTTACCTAGAATATGTAATTCGGGTCGCGGTCAGGAAGATTTATTGCTTACATTTTCTCTTCTGTATATGTAATTCAATTAAATATAATAATTAGATAATGAACTGAATACCACATAGAGACAGCATCCATCAAGCAACAAAGCACATTAATCACAGGAGTTGGATGAACTCTTAAAATCAAAACGAATCTGACATTAATGCAAACTCTAGAGGGTACAAAAGATGATAAATTGACTCACACTTTTAAATCAACTTTAATCATACATTATAAATAATATATCTAGCAATGACTACATTTATACATTAAAACATATAATATTTTACATAATTACTAAATGCTTTTATTCATTTTTTTAGTTAGTTAAAGTTAGGTTATGTTAAAATGAGTGATGTTAATTTTCATCATACAATTTTTAAATAAATATAAAGATTTTTTTGAATTCACGGGTGCTTAATAAAAACGCTTGTTTTATTATTTTTTCATGAAAATATAATATATTCTTATTAAAATCATTTTTTTTATTGTTCCTCTTTTTATGTTTTTCTTCTTTTTTTGTTTTTTTTTTTAAATTTATTGTTAATTTTTTTATTGATTTTTGTTTTCTCTTCTTTCATGTTCCAACTAACGAGTGCTGCATTATCATCACGGCAACTTGGGATCCCCCGTAATGCTCTAGTGGCACTACAGTATGATATTATAATAATATATGTAAAATAAATTTATTAAAAAAATAAGATGTATTTACTGAGATGTCACTAAGAGCTATGTAATTAGATAATTTATTAATTTTTTTTAATAATTTGACGATACCTTAAAAATATTCTCGATGATTATAAATTCCATTCTGTGTGTAGTTATTTTTTACACTTTTACAGTACATTTTTAATATTGAAATTATAACTTGTATGGAGAATTTAATATCATTCTTTGACAGAGAGGAATTCCACTTAATTTAATTCTAAAGTCACACTTATATGACGTATATTTTGGAAACAAACGG